>ML263837.1:0-33508 GCA_005239495.1 Nicotiana undulata | reverse complement strand
TATCATCCGGGAAAGGCCAATGTGGTGGCCGATGCCTTGAGCCAGAAGTCAGTCAGCATGGGTAGTTTTGCTTATCTATCAGTTGGAGAGCGACCTTTGGCTTTGGATATTCAGGAATTAGCCAATCGATTTGTTAGATTGGAGGTTTCTGAGGGTGGCAGTGTTTTGACCCATACCGTCGCTCATTCTTCATTGTATGATCGTATTCGCGCCAGGCAATATGAGGATCGTCATTTGTGTGCTCTTAGGGATGCGGTTCGGCACGGACGTGCCAAGCAAGTCACAGTTGATGCTGAGGGAGTTTTGAGATTGCAGGGTTGTATATGTGTTCCGGATGTTGATGGCATTCGTGAGTTAATATTGCAGGAGGCCCATAGTTCCCGGTATTCCATTCATCCGGGCGCCGCGAAGATGTACCAAGACTTATGGTAGCATTATTGGTGGCGTAGAATGAAGAAGGATATTGTGGCTTATGTGGCTCGGTGCTTGAATTGTCAGCAGGTTAAATATGAGCACCAGAGACCCGGTGGTTTGATGCAGCAGATTCAGCTTCCCGAGTGGAAGTGGGAGCGTATCACGATGGATTTTGTAGTTGGACTCCCACGGACTCCGAGGATGGTTGATGCAGTATGGGTTGTGGTAGATAGGCTGACCAAATCAGCACATTTCATTCCGGTGGCGGTTTCATCTTCAGCAGAGAAGTTGGCTCAGATCTATATGAGAGAGATTGTCAGATTGCACGGTGTGCCCTTATCTATCATATCAGACCGAGGTACTCAGTTTACCTCCCATTTCTGGAGAGTATTTCAGAGAGAGTTGGGCACTCAAATTGAGTTGAGCACAGCATTTCATCCTCAGACGGACGAACAGTCCGAGCGCACTATTCAGATTTTGGAAGATATGTTGCGGGCATGTGTTATTTATTTTGGTGGTTCATGGGATCAGTTCTTACCTTTAGCAGAGTTTGCCTACAACAACAGTTACCAGTCGAGCATTCAGATGGCTCCGTATAAGGCGTTGTATGGTAGGCGATATCGGTCCCCAGTTGGATGGTTTGAGCCCGCGGAGGCTAGATTATTGGGTTCTGAGTTAGTCCAGGATGCCTTGGATAAGGTGAAGGTTATTCAGGATAGGCTTCGTACAGCTCAGTCAAGGCAGAAGAGTTATGCAGATCGTAGAGTTCGAGATTTGGCTTTCATGGTAGGAGACCAGGTGTTCCTTCGAATGTCGCCTATGAAGGGTGTGATGAGATTCAGAAAGAAGGGAAAGTTGAGCCCTAGGTACATTGGTCCATTTGAGATTTTAGATAAGGTAGGAGAGGTGGCCTACAGACTTGCCTTGACACCGCATTTATCAGCAGTGCATCCAGTGTTTCATGTTCTTGACTTCAGTGGTGTCCAATTGGACAAGGATCTGACTTATGAGGAGGAGCCGGTATCCATATTAGATAGGCAGGTTCTCCAGTTGAGGTCAAAGAATTATCCTTCGGTCCGTGTTCAGTGGAGGGGTCAGCCTGCCGAGGCAGCTACTTGGGAGTCTGAGGCCGATATGAGGAGTCGTTACCCCCATCTTTTCTCAGACTCAGGTACTTTTCTATGTTCGTTCAATGACGAACGTTTGTTTTAGAGGTGGATATTGTGATGACCCAAAAGGTCATCCTACGTAATTCCAGCTAAATCTGTGTTCCAAGGCCCCGAAAGCCTCCGTTAATCTCACCTCGATATGCGTGGGCAGCCCAGGCAGGTAGCCAGGAAGCTTCCATGTGAAAATTTGATAAAAATGGGATTTTTGAATTGAATAATTGAATAAAGTTGACTTTGGTCAACGTTTTTGGTAAACAGACCCGAACCCGTGATGTGACGGTCCCGGAGGGTCCGTAGGAAAATATGACTTGGGCGTATGCCCGGAATCGAATTCCGAGGTCCCAAGCCTGAGAAATGAATTTANGATTTAGAGTTAGTAAAGTTTTTAGGATGTTCATAAAACTTGAAATTTGGTTAGGAATGTGATTTTATGCTACCGAGGTCCGAATGCAATTCCGAGGCCGGGAATAGTTCCGCTACGTTATTTATGACTTGTCTGCAAAATTTGAAGTCCTTCCGAGTTGTATGGGTCGGTTCGGCACATCGTTATATAATTCTAGAATTTCAAAGTTCTTAAGTTTTGAATTCAGGGGTTTTGGAGGGTGATTTTGAGTTTAAGCATTTTGTTGAGTGTTCTGTGGGCTCGACAAGTCCGTTTAATGATTTGGGACTTGTTGGTATATTTGGACGGGGGCTTGGGTGGGACCAGGTGCCTCCCGGACCCCGTACGAGGCCAAAAACCAGCAAAAATCACTTCTGGTGCACAGCAGCTGGTGTGACCGCAGGTGCGGTTGCCCAGCCGCAGGTGCGGGACCGCACCCCTGGTCCAGGCCTTCGCAGGTGCGGCCTCTTCTGCAGGAGCGATCCAAACTCCGCAGGACCGGGACCGCTGGTGCGAGCCCAGGGTCCCAGGCCCTTTTCCGCAGGGGCGATCAATTTCTCGCAGGCGCAAGACCGCATCTGCGGTCCTTAGGTCGCAGGTGCGGAAACCCTTGTTGGAAGCCCTTCTTAAATGTCCAAAATTTTGGGTTTTCTTCATTTTATCCACCATCAGCCTCCAATAGAGAGCATCCAAGTTTGGGCAGCATCTCCCACGACCACCCACTGTAAGAGGTAAGTTAAACCCCATAAACTTCTAGTTTTAACATTAATTACACGGTGAAATAGTATTTTTTATGCGAGGTTGGTTATAGCTCAGACCCTTGTCGAGCATTTGTTGAGTTTGTAATTGATGATTTCTCCTTGCCGGGACAATAAAATTTTATTGAGCATTTCCATGCACTTGAGACTTCTTAATGTTGACTTTCACTTTATATTGTTGCTTTGTTTTATTATTTGTCGCAAGAGGGGACATGCCGTGCCGACTGTTTGTTACTTATCACACGAGGGGACATGCCGTGTTGATCTCTGATTATTATATAAGCTCGAGGGGACATTCTGTGCCGAGTGATTGTGAGGTTATGCACGAGGGGACATTCCGTGCCGAGTGTTATTATATACGCACGAGGGGACATTCTGTGCCGAGTGATTGTGAGGTTATGCACGAGGGGACATTCCGTGCCGAGTGTTATTATATACGCACGAGGGGACATTCCGTTTCGAGTGATTGTGAGGTTATGCACGAGGGGACATTCCGTGTCGAGTGTTATTATATACACACGAGGGGACATTCTGTGCCGAGTGATTGTGAGGTTATGCACGAGGGGACATTCCGTGTCGAGTGTTATTATATACACACGAGGGGACATTCTGTGCCGAGTGATTGTGAGGTTATGCACGAGGGGACATTCCAAGCCGAGTGTTATTATATACGCACGAGGGGACATTCAGTGCCGAGTGATTGTGAGGTTATGCATGAGGGGACATGTCGTGCCTTATGTTGTTCATTATCTGTTTGAGAAGTTAAATTCCTTCCTTTATCTTTACATTTTAGTTATTACCCTGTTCTACCATGCTAGCATTTTGTTTCCCCTTTTACCCCCAGCATGTTCTCCCCGTATCTGTCTTACTTGCTTATTTCCGTCGACATTTTTCCTGTTATTATATAGAATTGCACAGGTACATATATTGTTGTCGGTCCTAGCCTCGTCACTACTTCGCTGAGGTTAGGCTCGGCACTTACTCAGTACATGGGGTCGGTTGTACTGATGCTACACCTGCACTTCTTTATGTTGTGCAGACTACGCAGCCGGACCCGGTGATCACTGACGGTCGGAGCATCTAATCAGTTCATACAGGAGACATCGAGGTAGACCCGCAGACGTTCGTGGGCCTTGGCGTCACCTTCTACTCTTCACTTTCAGCTTTGTCTTACTTTATATTTCAAAGACAGTTCTATGTACTTATTTTCAGACCTTTGTTTTAGTAATCTCGTAGACAGTTCGTGAGTATGTGACACCAGTTCTGGGATTTGTATATGGGTTTAATTTCAAAATTGCTATGTTATATTTTTGTTATTTGTTAACCTTCACATTGCGGACCATCGATGCCTTAGTTGTCTTGTTCGTTTTAGTTGTTAATGAGTTTTATTTGCTTCAAACGTTGGCTTGTCTAGCGGGTTCGCCGTTAGTCGCAGTCATGGCCCGAAGGTGGGATTTCAGGTCGTGACACCCAACCCGCTAGGTAAGCCAACTATGCTATCCAATTCCAATGATATTTAATAAGACAATTAAACAAGAGAAGTTATCTAAATCTTATACATTTCCCCAAGGACTGGTACAAATCACGAGCTTCTAAGAATAGAGTTTACAAAGCTGATATGAAGCAAATACATCTTCTGTTTGAAAAGTACATAAATAGAGTTTTATAAATCTAAGGCTACCATGAATAAGAGGCAACTACAACAGGGACATAGGTACACCTTCAAATTCAGCTCCCATCAAACACATCAACAACAACAGCAACATCTGCACGCAATATGCAGAAGTGTAGTATAAGTACAACCGACCCCATGTACTCAATAAGTAACAAACCTAACCTTAGGTTGAAAGTAGTGACGAGCTGGAACATGGTCGGGTCCAACACCAGTAGCCAACAACAATTCATAACATTGTAGAGCATATAAATAAGGAAGTAACTCAGAGATAAAATGCTCAGCTTTTTCACAGTTTTCCGAAAATAGTTCCGCTTTTCAAGAATTAGTGAAAACCCAAACCGTTCACCGAAATCATCAAAAAATATGAGATAGTTCGAAAACATTAATTTTTCCAAAAAAATCCTTTCCACAATAAATAAGATGTTTCATTTTCTTTCCAGATAGCAAGTGTGACATACCTCTCTATGCCCACTTATCAATGTGTGTAAAAAGTCATGAATGATATGATACTGTACAACATGAGAAAAAATGCATCTCTATGCTTGTATATCATGTGTGCATGCCAATGCCATGTATCTCATAGATGAATCATGTACTCACACTCTCATAGTAATCAATCTCACCGTCTCACACTTTCCACTCATCATGCTCAACCACTCGGTACTATATATGGCCCATACAGCCCAGCGAAGATCCATCCTGAAATATATACATCACTGACCATCAGTCACTCAATACCGAGGAAGGCCAATCCTGCCCCATGGAGAAGATCCATCTCCAGGTATATAAATTCTTCGGACATGATCCATGTCCCAGGAAGATCCATCCTTCAATATAATCAATAACGTTCACTAGGGTGTGTACAGACTCCGAATGGGCTCCTACAGCCCAAGCGCTATCATAAGCCAGATCCAGGCATAAATCTATGTAACATGATACGGCATGCAGCCCGATCCCATAAGTGTCGCCCATAATCAGGCTCTCAGCCTCACTCGGTCATCAATCTCTCTAGTCTCACTCCGGGCTTACAATGTCATGGAACTAGCCTGACAACAATGATATAATGTATCAATAAAAAACAACTAAGACTGAGATATGATATGAATGCATAAATATGACTTAGTACGAAATATCAATGAAATCAGTAAGATGATAGCAAGAAACAACCACTATAGGTCCTAAAAATATCAGCATAAAGAGTAAACATGATATCTAGCATGATTCACAACTCAGTTACTTATCACATGGTGAAAACATAGATATCAACAAAATAGGGCAACTAAACAGTGCCAAATATTGGAGCCGCAATTTGCAGGGTGCACGTGATTTCCCCCAAATTCACACCACTGATTGGGATTGTGAAGTGGTTGATGCAATTATAATTACCCAATGTGAGTCGGGGTCGATTCCACAGAGAGCTTATATTGTATTAGGTATATATCTAGACTAAGTGTATGATGTGCCCAAAATGCACTTCCACATACTTGGTTGTTTCTTTCTACTTCTAATTTTTATGCTAATGTTTGCAAATGAAAAGCTAGAGAACGATATTTTTGATGTTGTTGTTTTTTAAGTTTATAAAAGATCTAGGGGCGTGAGTTTCACCTAGGTGGTTATCTAACGGATTGTAGGCTCTAGGTCAAGTTTTATTGGTCAGGATGTTATATAGAAATCACACTCAATTACTCACTCGATACCTCTCGGTAGTTAGAGTGGTTTTGCCCAATTTGGCTTTCTCAAATCCAAATGGGTATTGCATAAAACAAGTGATAAATGCTTAAGTCGGGTCTTACTATCTCTAGATTAAACTCTTTAATTGGGGCTATCAATTTTTTGAGTTCACCCCTATTCCTTGTTAGCCAAGTGTTCCTAGACTTAGTCTCTCTTTCTCAAGTAGAGACTAAGTCAATTAGGCATGAATCAATATTTTCAACCATTAATTCTTAAATTCAAGAAATAACTAGGCTAAATATCACTAACCCAATCACAAACAAGCCCTAAATTAAACACCCATTAGGTACCCACACTAGCGTTGGGTCATAACGCTAGCTAGAAATTTAGCTACTCATAGAGAAAATTGAAGAAACTAAAGAAGAAACTAAGATTAAACTCATAATAGATTATAAAGGGAAGAAAATCCGATGTTAAAATGATAAACTATCACAAAGTTACCCAAAGCAGTAAAGGAAAAGCGGTTATCTACTTTCTAATGTTCAAACTTGACCTTATTTTGACAAAAAGACTATTTATACACAACTGAAATTATTGGACAAAATTTTCCCTGCGGAGGTTCTGCGGCCGCACAATTCTGGATTGCAGCCGCACTTCTTAAGATTCTGCGGACCGCACATTTATGAGTGCGGCCACACTTTTGATTATGCAGTCGGATAATAATAGTGCGGTTTGCACTTCTTCTTGGACCCAGACTTCCATCTCTTTGAACCTCACCTTCTGAAGCCACACAATAATTATGTGGTCCGCAGTTTGCATAGAAAATCTTATAGAGGATCCTTCATAGTCTGCGGCCGCACACAATATTGTGCGGTCCACACTTAGCTCATTTTTGCTTTTTTAGTCCTTGTCCAAAATTACTCTTTCTTGAGTTAATTTTCATCCCTTTGGCTCATTTTCCCATAATCCTGCAAGTAAACACATTTTATCACTTATCAGGAATACCTTTAAGCATTTCTGGGCTAAAAACAAATTTAAAAAGGTGCAAATAAGTTGTCAAAATCCCTACTTATCAACTCCCCCAAACTTAAGCTTTTTCTTGTCCTCAAGCAAATAAGGTAATTCTCACCTCCACAAGAAAAGATCTATTTCAGCTAGCCTAAGTCGAATCAAACACACATCAACTGGGACCAACAATTAACTACAACACTTATGAATTATCAACAAGGCAATGATTTGACTTTTCAAGTACAATAGTTCAAATGTGACACTAGAGCATCACGAGTTGACTTTATTCATCAGGAACCTCGTTCTTTCATATAATTCATTGTGGATCCCAAAATCCTCCTCCTCTACTTTTCGTTAGCATATCTCACTTAATAATGTAGAACTCAATTCAAGGATTTGTGAAAAGTTTGCTCATCTCTCTCAAAAGAATGTCACAAGTACGGCTCTGGGTACCATATGCTTGCCCCTCATGTAAATCACCACTAATGTAATCTCACTCGACTTGAAATCATGTAGGCTTTTTCGTGATGTAATGAAAGCTCTTGGACTAAGGTAGAATTTGTTGGAATAGAATGGGTTCATCTTTCCTTAAGCGCTCCATTTTTTTCTTTTTGGCTCATGTTTTGCTGACTCTTTGAGTCATTATCTTTTTCCTTGGGGGAACTAGAGAGACTTAACATCACTCTTTCTCGTTCATAAGGGTCATTTTCTCCTTCTTTGTTTCCTCCATGCTTTGCATCATTGCTATTCTTTGAATCCCTTCAACTCTTCACTTTATTCACTTTCTTTTTGTATTTTTCTTTTGTTCATTATTTCTTTTTCTTTTCCCTTTCCTTTTCTTCATTTCTTCTCTTTTTGTGCCTTCTTACCACTTTCAAACTCCTCATTTCTCCCCCAACTTATGTTTTAGCCAATTACTTCTCAAAAGTGATAAGAACAGCTAGGGTGCCAAGGAAGGGTCATTACAAAACGGGTAAGGGCTTGTAACGTGGCTATCAAATGAGAAAGGTCTTAGGATCAAATGGGTTGACTAGGGATAGCAACATTGGTGGGACATGGAAAACTTCAAGCGGGTCAAGGAGAGCCTACAATCACTTCTCAAGCCAAGCAAAACTTAGGATTTCGCCTAGAAATTCACTCGGGGCAAGTTCTAGACCATTCACACGGGTACTTGGACTTACAACAAAAATCTCACTTCTCACACAATTGGATTGTTAAAGAGGATAGAATCGAGGGCCCACAACAACCATATTCAAGATTGAAAATCGTTAATGGTTCAAATAAACCACTCAATGATTGCTCAAGTCAACACAAGAGTCTAAAGGTCATTAATTAAAGTTATTTCTTGCCACGAACTTGTTTTTAACTATAAGGCCATAGTTAAATGTGTTGGTACCAAGTGAAACATGCTTGACACTTTTTATTCATTAATACTACTATTGTTACCTAAACATAAAAATAGACTCAATCCCTTAAGAAGGTTGTCACGCCATCCATCGTTGTGAAGAGCCACCCGGTTCAAACAAAACCCACATTTGGAAAGAACCGTGGCATTAAGAAAACCAAAGGCTTATTGCTCACTTAAACATAAAAGAAGCTACCAGATCAAAAAGAATCTATTAAAGTAAATAAGAAATTATACGATTACGAAAAACAAACTAAAGAAGCTATGAAATAAACTACTGAAAGTAAGACAAATGAATATATAGACCGAGGGGAATAGAATATATACGTCAAAAGAGAGGGAGGAATATATACATAATGAAAGGGATAATAAAGATAAAATAAAAAGAGTATTAAAGTTATTACAAACCAATGTCATATCAAATCAATCAAAATAGACCACCCCCTGAATAAGAATAAGCATTATCCTCAATGCTTAATAGTAATCAGAATAAGGAAGGGTAGAGAGTTAAGAAACTCCCTATGTGGTCTCAATGTGAATGGGATCATCAGTCTCCTCTAGCTCCGCCAACTGGATCTCATCATCCTCTAGTCGGGGAATAACAGAGTTTGAGAACATTTGTAGCATCTCCTCAGTAGTGAGCAGCAAGGTCTGGCTCCTCAGACTGGTCAATTGCTGCCTCTGATGGCTCCGACATTGATGGTGTTGCTGGTGCTGAATCTATCAGCAATTCAAGTGGTATATCTCCAATAGATTCTATCCTGGCCACTTCTTTTCTAAACCAATCCACCGATTTCTTCGAAGCCTGCAATTTCCGCATCTTCTTCACCTGTTTGCCCAACTCCTCAATGATTATCCCATGTGCCACCAGAGTATCCATAATGGTCTTTCGATTCACCAGGATTTTTGACAATGTTTCCTCCACTGACGGAGGTACCTGTGATGCTGCTAGGGAAAAAGACTGTGCTACAACAACACTGGATATGTCAGACAACTTTGAAGTAGCTGTCTGCATCAAGTTGTTGAGACTCGCCAATGTCTGGGAGACTCGCAACGCAGTGAGTGGATATGTGGAAGGACCGGCTGTAGTGGAAGGAATGGAAGTTGTAGAAGGCTCAACAGTAGAATTTGTAACCACCACCGTTGGCTCATCAGACTGGCTACCGGTGGTAGTTGCTTTACCTTTGAACTTTGGGTTCTCGGTTCCTTGCATAGAGTATCATGAGAAGGGATTTTTAGCCCGCACATATGTATCAAATCTACTTGGCTCCACCTTGGCATCCTTAAAGTATTCAGTGAGGGTGTTTGGATATGGATAGGAGCTTTCACCCTTTTGGAAAACCACTAACATGTTGGCCGACATGATGGCACCCATATTGATTGGGCACCGGCCAGGATAGATTCCACTAGAATTGCTCGGGGAAGTGGAAGATTGTTCTCATTTCTGCTCGAGTCTATCCGGTTGCACACGGAAGTTTTTCACCCTTTTGCTTCAAAATTGAGGGTGGCCCGTGCAATGAGGACTCCCGATGTGATCCATGGTGGTGGTTCTGGGGCTACCAATATCTCTGCTAACCAGGGGCGAGCTGCATCCCCCATAGTAAGCTTCTCCATTTATTGGACTGCCTTTATCTCCTCAAATCCCATATAAGTGTTCGGAGTGCATTGATCAAATCGGACCTTCAAATTTTGCACTTTGGTCACTTTGGTACCTTTCTTGATGTGTGCCGTATTGGAATAAAATTCACGTACCAAGTGCCCATTGGCATCCATAACACTCTGGGTGAACCACATCCACCCCTTGCGCTCCCTGAACTACCGAAGGACATTTGGATTGTATTTATCCAAATCTTTCACTAAGAAATGTCGCTCAAGTGTGATCAATCTCTTGGGCCACCATTCTCTGAACCTAATGAAGATTGTCAAACTCCCAAATCAATCTTCCCATGCCTCCTTATTTGACCTATCTAGGCTGCCCACTCTAGTGTCACCCCTTCTACCATCATTAGAAGCATCATCAACGGGAATTGGTATTGTCGGGGCATGTGAGGAACAGGGCTCAGAATCTTGGCTACCCTCTTCCGAACCTTCAGAAGAACTAGCAGCGGAGGAGGATTCATTTCTCAATTGGAGTCTACTAGGAAACTTCTTGGGTTGAGATTGGGCATCAGGTTGTGTTTGCACAGAGTTTCCCTTTGAAGCTTCCCTAGACGAGAGATACTCATTGGATTCTAACTGTTCAGGGACTTTGTTGGCAGTTGCCTTCTTGTTTAGCTCTTTGGACTGAAAGTGGGAGGTTGCCTTAGCCTCATCCCCGGGAGGGTTCACCCCTCCCTTTAGAAGTGTCACCTCGACCTCGTGATCGAACCATTATCTGCAATACAAGGAACATAAGTATGTTAAAGGTAAAATACAGTGTTAACAGATGCAGCAAAACAATGTTTAAAAGAGACAGTGCGGACCGCACAAAAGTGAGTGCGGACTGCACAATTTCAAAGTGGATCGCACATTCAGATGTGCGGACCGCACAATTTTGAGTGCGGCCGCACAACCCCAGGTTCAGACTACTGGTTCTCTAATCTTTCAATATGGGGGAACACGTCAAAGGCCCATGTTATGGAAGTAGCAGAGTCTTATGAGGGAAAGAAAAGAACAGGGGGTGCTCCTATGAGTGCAACCGACATTATAGAGCAGCTTGCGGGACAAAATTCATGGCCGAAAGTGTTCAGGTACAAATAGTTGAAGCATATTGTTCCATTTCTTTGTGAATGCTCCGCTTTTTCTTTGTCGCGCTACATCCGCTAGCAACCTGCTTCGGATTCTCCTTAAGGTATCGTGTTGAGTAGGGATTTGAATAGAAATTGATTCACTCGCTTTCTAGAACTAAGATTTACAGCTTATTCTCCATTCGGCGAGTCTTCTTCCGTGGAATTCAACTCTTCTTTCATAGATTGGGAACATAATAAGCACCAGTAGCCTATTGAGTTAGATTCATAGTTTTGATTATTGCTAACGCACACAAAACCAATATCATAACTTTTTTTGCAGGCAGAAGGAAAGAGAAAATGAGTCAAACGAAGCGGAGCGAGAGGGGAGGATCTTTCAATAAGTCAATACCAAGATTTGCTTTCTGCGCCTACTGATGTGATGATAATTCATCAGCTTTTTTGCAAAGAAGAAGGTCCCTGTTCCTATTGGTTCACGTGCTAAGGCTCCACTAAAAATGCTCTTTTTCAAGAGAGAGGTTTAAGGCGCATTAATCATGCCTTGAATGAGGTAAGTAGTGGAGTATGAAACTACAGCTGAACCATATAGGAATCCTAGTAGATCGAAAAGCTCATTCTAAACCACTCCATTCATCCAAAAGAGAAGGGAAGGGCCCTATGTATTTGCATGTCCCATGCAGATTTAACCTTATCTATACCTGGAGCCACTTCCCTTGCGGTCCTGCCACCACACTGCAGAACGAGAGCTCGTGTGGAACCTTTTATTCTGGAGTAACAACGGTATAACTTAACAAAATCAGTCGAGCTTCAGGACCTTCTCCTTAACTGGTAATTCCAAGTCGTTAATCTTCGTCTGGAGCTATAGCTCTCCCCGCAATTCCAACTCGGCCAGAGAATCAAGTGCAACCGCATACACTTTTCTGAAGACTTCATCATTTTCTGCAGATCGCAAAATTTTGATTATGGTCCACACTATTCATGCAACACTTTTTCCCTAAGTTAAAAATCTGTGAACCGCACTTTGTGCAACCGCACAATTTGAAATTACGCAGCATTGACTTTATGTTTCTTAATTTTTACACAAATTAGGCATGGTATTTGCAATTGAACATGATTAATGATCTACCCAGGCCCCATTGAACATATAAGATATTAACACATTATATTAAGCACAGATGACTAACAATTCATATTTTAGGTCTAAAAATAACTCTACTACCAAAGAACAAAAACTAAGAGAAATTCAAAAATCTAAAGATATAATGAACATACCAGTTATGAAGGATGCAGGTAAGAATCTACACTGATGAAATAAAAGAAGATTGTGAACTAATTGAACGTGCATTGTGTTTGCTTAGGGTTCAAGAACTCAGAGTGTGTAAAGTTGTGAATAGTGCATTGAGGTTCTATTTATAGGTTGACCAAGTCGCCCCAAACATAAATTGAGTGCGGCTGCACAAATTTGAGTGTGGTCCGCACTATTTACCTGGACCTTGAAGAAACTCTGCGGTCTGCACAAAAGTGAGTGTCGCCGCAAAATTGGTGCTGACTGCACAATTTTGTGTGCGGCCGCAGATTGGCTACGAATTTTGACAAACCAACTTCAGAGAACTTGCACTTTTGGTCTTCCAGTTGTGCGACCCCAGAGTGATTTCTACTGTTTCCTTTAGAATTGTGCGGTCTGCACAAATAATCTGCCGCCCGCATTTTTGCAACACTTAGCCAATATTTATATGACACAGTCCCTGTAATGCACACCCATTCCTGCATACACTTCACAACTAGTTAGCACAAAACAAAGCCTATCTAATGAAGAAGAAAAGGATAAAGAAAAAGACACATGGGTTGCCTCCCAAGAAGCACCTGATTTAACGTCGCGGCACGACGCATATTACCCATCACTTGAAATGAAGAACTGCCACGACGTGGACATCATCAACTTTTCCAAGATAGTGCTTCACCCAGTGCCCATTAACTATAAATACTTCATCATTCTTATTTTTCAAGTCGAATGCACCGAATGGTGTCACACCAACAACTTCAAACGGGCCACTCCACTTTGACTTCAACTTTCCCGGATACATCCATAACCGAGAATTGAACTCCTTGTTTCGAATGTACTTGTCATGGAGGTACTTCATCTTCTCCTTGTATAGAGACGAGCTTTTGTAGGCATGGTACCGGAATTCATCTAGCTCATTCAATTTTTCCACCCTTAAGTTTGCGGCAACATCCCACTCAAGGTTCAACTTCTTCAATGCCCACATAGCCTTATGCTCAAGTTCCACCGGAAGATGACAAGCCTTCCCAAATACCAATCGATATGGAGACACACCAATAAGTGTTTTGTAAGCCGTCATATAAGCCCATAAAGCATCATCAAATTTTCTTGACCAATCCGTCCGGTTGGCATTCACCGTCTTTGATAAAATACTCTTGATCTCCCGGTTGGAAACTTCCACTTGTCCGCTTGCTTGAGGTGATAGGGGGTCAAGACTTGTGAGTGACACAATACTTGATGAGTAAGGTATCAAAATCCTTGTTGTGAAAATACAAACCCCCATCACTTATGATAGCCCTTGGGGTACAAAATATTGTAAAGATGTTCATCTTCAAAAATGCCACCACACTTCGAGATTCGTTGTTGGGTAAAGCCACAGAATCAACCCATTTTGACACATAGTCCACAACAACCAAAATGTAAGTGTTCCCACAAGAGATCACAAACGGTCCCATGAAATCAATTCCCCACACATCAAAGATGCCGATTTCCAAAATGGTGGTGAAGGGAATCTCATTCTTCTTAGAAATCCCACCGGCCCTTTGACATTCATCACAATGCTTGACTAGATCACTAGCATTTCTTATAGAGAGTAGGCCAATATAATCCACAACTCAACACTTTTGTTGCCATTCTAGCTCCACCATGGTGACCACTATACGGTGAAGAGTGGCAACCCTCATGAATTTCCACTTGTTCTTCCTCCGGCACACATCGTCGAATCACACCATCGGTACATATCCGCAAAGGATGAGGTTCATCCCAATAATAGTCAGGGCAATCTCGTTTGAGCTTCTTCCTTTGGTTTGAGGAAAACTCATTCGGTACAATGCCACTTACAAGATAATTTGCTAAGTCGGCGAACCATGGCATCCCGATCATTTAAATAGCTAGAAGCTGCTCATCGGGGAAGGAATCATTGATCTCTAGGCCATCATGTGGCCTCCCCTTCTCCTCCAATCGAGACAAGTGGTCCGCCACTTGATTTATACTACCTTTGAGATATTGGATATCTAGATCAAACTCGTGTTATAGAAGCACCTGCCGCATTAATCTTTCCTTAGAATCCTTCTCGCTCATTAAGTATCCAAGCGCCGTGTGATCAGTGTGGACAATCACCTTTGTACCCATCAAGTACGGGCGGAACTTCTCCATAGCAAAGAAAATAGCAAGTAGCTCTTTTATGGTCACTGTGTAATTGACTTGGGCATCATTCATGGTCTTACTGGCATAGTAGACCGGATGGAAGATTTTGTTGATTCGTTGCCCCAAAAATGCTCTAACCGCCACATCACTTGCGTCACACATGAGCTCAAAAGGCAAGCTCCAATCCGGTGCAGTGATAATAATAGTTGTCAATTTGAACTTGAGCAATTCAAATGCCTTCATGCAATCCTCATTGAAATGAAATTTGGCATCCTTCTCCAAAGGCTTACACAAGGGGTTCACCACTTTGGAAAAATCCTCGATGAATCGGCGATAGAACCCCGCATGACCCAAGAAACTTCTCACTCCATTCACGGATAAAGGGAGCGGAAGTTTAGAAATCACCTATATTTTGGCTTTGTCAATCTCAATACCATTATTTGTAATTTTGTGGCCGAGGACAATGTCTTCCTCGACCATGAAGTGACATTTCTCCCAATTCAATACCAAGTTCGTCTCTTCACATCTTACCAAGACCTTATCCAAATTGTTCAAGCAGTCATCAAAATAATTCCCAACCATGGAAAATTCATCCATGAAGACCTCAAGAATATCCTCCACCATGTCTGTTAAAATAGCCATTATACACCATTGAAAAGTAGTCGGTGCATTGCATAACCCAAATGGAATCCGCGAGAATGCGAAAGTACCATATGGACATGTGAAAGTATTCTTTTCTTGATCCTCTGGAGCAATAGAATTTGATTATAACTGGAATACCCATCGAGGAAACAACAGAAAGCATGGCCGGCCAACCTATCAAGCATTTGATCAAGGAAGGGAAGTGGAAAATGATTTTTTCTTGTGACTTTGTTGAGCTTGCAATACTCCATAAGTACTCTCCATCCGGTCGCCGTTCTTGTAGGAATCAACTCGTTCTTGTCATTAGTAACCACATTCATGCCCCTTTTCTTTGGGACACATTGCACCGGAGAAGTCCATGAACTATCGGAAATGGGGTAAACAACCCCGGCATCCAACCACTTTATGATCTCCTTTTTGACCGCCACTTGCATTGCTTTATTTAGCATCCTTTGATGTTCAACGATGGGTTTGGAACCCTCCTCCAAAATAATCTTGTGCATGCAAAAGGTGGGGCTTATGCCTCGGATATCCGCCAATGTCCATCCAATTTCTCTTTTCCTCCTTTGTAGCACCTCAAATGCAGACTCTACCTGCATGTTAGTCAAACAAGAGGAAAGAATAACCGGTAAATTAAGGGCCAAGGAATTCATATCTGAGATGCGGAGGCAATGGCTTTAGCTCCAAAGTGAGAGGCTCCTCGATTGAGGGCTTTGTTGGAGGAGCCTTTCGATTATCAAGTTCCAAGGATAACTTGCGGGGTTCATAAGTGTATAACCCCATTTCTTGTAATGCATTAACACATTCAACATAGCCTTATTTCTCCTCATCATTATCAAGGTTGAGAAAAATATCTTCCAAATTGTCCTCAACATTCATTGTGGCACTAGCATCATCAATTATCACATCAGTCACCAAATCCACAAACGAACTAACTTCATTTCTATTCGGTTGCCATTTGCACACATGGAAGACCACATTTACATCACCCACCCGAAAAGTGAGCTCACCGGCTTCCACATCAACAAGAGCCTTCCCCGTAGCAAGGAAAGGTCTACCCAAAATAATAGGCACCTCATAGTCCACTTCACAATCAAGAATCACAAAGTCCACCGGGAGGATGAACTTGTCAACACGAACCAACACATCATCAATAATACCCAGAGGTCTCGTCATTGTACGATCCGCCATTTGCAACCTCATGGATGTGGGTCTTGGTTGCCCAATCCCCAAAGTTTTGAACACCGAATAGGGCATCAAGTTTATACTCTCCCCAAGATAACATAAAGCTTTGGAAAAGTTGGCAATTCCAATTGTACATGGGATTGTGAAAGCGCCCGGATCTTCCAATTTAGGAGCCATTTAGTGCACAATTCCACTCGCTTGATGAGTCATCTTTATGGTCTCACAATTCATCGACCTCTTCTTGGTCACCAAATCCTTCATGAACTTTGCATATCCCGACATTTGTTCCAATGCCTCAACCAATGGCATATTAATAAATAAACTCTCCATCATGTCAATGAACTTTTTAAATTGGTTTTCATCATTTTTCTTGGCAAGACTTTGAGGATATGGAGGAGGGGGATTTGGCGTTGGTGCCTTAGACTTTGGCAATACCGGTTCTGGTATATCAACGATGGGTGCCCTAGACGGGTTCATTTCTTCTTGAGTCTCCTCCACATTGTCATCAATATCTATTCTCACCTCATCTGTGTTTTCACTTCATTTCTTGGAATCTCATCTTCTTGTACCAATTGTTCCTCATCCACAATTTCCTTTTAACTTGAGGTGGTTGCATCCCCATTTTTTCCACTTCTTGTAGTCACGGCCATGGCATGTCCCGTGTTGGTACCACCCTTTGGGTTCATAATTGTATCACTTGGTAGTTCCCCCTTAGGACGAGTGTTCAAAGCTTGCGATATTTGGTCCAATTGAATTTCCAAATTGCGAATAGAAGTGTTGTGAGAGGCTAATTGAGCATCGGAGTCAGCATTTTTCTCCATCATTTTTTTGAACATGTTCTATATTCGGCCCATCTATTTGTTGGAAGAACTCAGACCTTGGGAAAGTAGGGAGGTGTATTTCTCGGTAGTTGAAACATCGGGGGCCTTTAAAAACCCGACCCCCGATTATTGTTGTTGTTCCACCCTCCTTGGTTGTTACCTCCCCAATATCCTTGATTATTTCCACTCCAATTGCCTTGGTTATTTTGACCATTCCAATTTCTTTGATTGTTCCAACTCCCTTGGTTGTTTTGATTGTTCCAACCACCTTAATTTCTTGAATTCCAATTTCATTGATTTCCTTGTGGTCGCCATTGTTGTTGACTTGGGACTTGATTGCTATTTCTTGGCCCTTGGAAGTTTTTCACATATTGTACTTCCTCCTCTTGCTCATTGTATTTTCCATCTTGATCAAATCCACTATTATCTTGCTCATAATTTTCAACCCGGTTTTGCACTTGGGGACCCTTTTGCCTTCTCTTGTTCACCATCATACTAAATCCTTCCATTGCATTTACTTGTTGGGACCTTTCACTTGTTGAAGTTGAACTTTGGCTAATTGATTCATTATGGTGGTCAACTCGGAAATTGCTTGTCCATGATCATGTAATTCCTTATGCAAGTGAATCACATTTGGATCGCCTTAAGGAACGTTTTCTCTACTTTTCCATGCCGATGAAGTATCCACCATTTCATCAAGAATCTCACAAGCTTCCGCGTACGGTGCTGTCATGAAATTTCTGTCGGCATGTTGGTTGACCACGCATTGATTGGTAGTATTGATCCCCCTATAAGAAGTTTGTTGAATCATAGCCTCCGTCATGTCATTTTTCATACACTCTTTCACCATAGTACGGTACCTTTCCCATATCTCATTCAAAGGCTCATTGGGTTCTTGTTTGAAAGCTAGAATCACATCCCTAAGCATTTCCATATGCCCGGGAGAAAAGAACCTGTAAATGAATATCTCGGTCAATTCATCCCATTTATGGATAGAATGATTTGGCAACCTCTCTAAAAAATCCAAGGCCTTCCCCCGTAGAGAAAAAAGGAATAGCCTCAACCGCAAAGCATCCTCAGAGACGTTGGTCTGTTTACTCCCCCAGCAGGTGTCAACAAACCCTTTCAAGTGCTTGTATGCATTTTGACTTGGAGCCCCGGTGAAGAATCCCCCTTGTTCCAACAGTGTAAGCATTCCATTTGTGATTTGAAAGTTTCCTTCCTTAATGCGGGGTGGGACTATGGCACTTGTGTATCCTTCATTCACCAACACTCGGTGTTTCATCGCTCTTGGAGGAGGTGGGGGTGGAACGGGAACGTTTTCTTGAGGCGGGCGGCCTCGTCTATTTACTTGAGGTTCAAGAGGAACCTCATCAAATTGGGCATCGTCCCCGTCATCCCTTAATGGCATGTTTCCAAGAGGATCATTGTTGTTGAGAGACATTGTATCACCTACAATTGTTTCACGAAAAGATTAGTAATTCGAAAGGAAAATAAGACAAATCACACACAAAACCAAATATATAGCTAATTTCGTTTTTTGCTCCCCGGCAACGGCGCCAAAATTGATGTCTCCCAAATTCACACCACTGATTGGGATTGTGAAGCGGTCTATGCAATAATAATTACCCAACGTGAGTCGGGGTCGATTCCACAGAGAGCTTATATTCGATTAGGTATATATCAAGACTAAGTGTATGATGTGCCCAAAATGCACTTCCACATGTTTGGTTGTTTCTTTCTACTTCTATTTTTTATGCTAATGTTTGCAAATGGAAAGCTAGAGAACGATATTTTTGGTGTTGTTGTTTTTCAAGTTTATAAAAGATCTAGGGTCGTGACTTCCACATATATGGTTATCTAACAGATTGTAGGCTCTAGGGGAAGTTTGATTGGTTGGGATGTAATATAGCAATCACACGCAATTACTCACTTGATACCTCTCGGTAGTTAGAGTGATTTTTCCCAATTTGGCTTTCTCAAGTCCAAATGGGTATTGCACAAAACAAGTGATAAATGCTCAAGTCGGTCTTACTATCTCGAGATTCAACCCTTTTTTTGGGGCTATCAATTTCTTGAGTTCACCCCAATTCCTTGTTTGCCAAGTTTCCTAGACTTAGTCTTGCTTTCTCAAGTAGAGACTAAGTCAATTAGGCATGAATCAATGAGTGCAACCATTAATTCTTAAATTCAAGCAAGAACTAGGCTAAATATCACTAACCTAATCACAAACAAGCTCTAAATTAAACACCCATTAGGTACCCACACTAGGGTTGGGTCACAACCCTAGCTAGAAATTTAGCTACTCATAGAGAAAATTGAAGAAACTAAGATTAAACTCATAATAGATGATAAGGGGAAGAAATTCCAACGTTAAAATGATAAACTACCACAAAGTTACCCAAAGAAGTAAAGGAAAAACGGCTATCTACTTTATGATGTTCAAACTTAACCTAATTTTGACAAAAATACTATTTATACACAGCTGAAATTATCGGAAACAATTTCCCCTGCGGAGGTTCTGCGGCTGCACAATTTTGTGTGCGGTCCGCACTTTGAAGGTGGCTTGACAGGATGGACCTCTGCGGCCGCACAATTCTAGTTTGTGTCCGCACTTCTTCATATTTTGTGGATCGCACATTTATGGGTTTAGCCCCACTCTTGAGCTCGAGCTTGGACATGAGAGACTTCTGTGGACATGAGAGCTTGGACCCAGACTTCCATCTCTCTGCACCTCACCTTCTGCGGCCGCACAATAATTGTGCGGTCCGCACTTTGCATAAAAAATCTAACATAGGAGTCTTCATAGTCTGCAACCGCACACAATATTGTGCGGTCTGTGCTTTGCTCATTTTTTCCTTGTTTTAGTCCTTGTCCAAAATCATTCCTTCTAGAGTTAATTTTCATCTCTTTGGCTCATTTTCCAATAATCCTGCAAGAAAACACATTTTATTAGTTCTCGGGAATACCTATAAGCATTTCTGGGAAAGTAAAAGGGTGCAAATAAGTGGTCAAAATCCCTACTTATCATCACGCCCACATGCCCTTCACCTAGCAAGTGTGTCACCTCATCATCAATCACATAGCACGTAATTTGGGGTTTCATACCCTCAACACTAAGTTTAGAAGAGTTACTTAAACGAACAAGCCAAATTCCAATAGTCAAGTGCTGCTCTAAAATGCCATCACGCGCGTAGCGACCTCCTAACGGCTCAAAACTAGCCAAAAGAAACTCAAATACATCACATAAATCCCAAGGAAACAATTTCAAATGACTAAGATCGAATCCTTAATCAAAACCCAAAACCGGCAAAAAATCACATCCGGGCGCGCGCCTCAAAACCCGACAAAACTCACAAAATCCGGCAACTCATTCATTTACGAGTACATCCATACTATTTTCACTCAAATCCGACTCCATATCGGTGTTAAAAACTCAAAAATTCATATTATGAAACTTTAGGCCAAAACCCCCAATTTTCCTATTTACATTCATCAACTAATTGCTAAATATGAAGTTGGATTCGTGAAATGTAATCAAAACTGAGTAGAGAACCCTTACCCCAATCCTTGTAATGAAATTTGCTCCAAATATTTCTCCATTCCGAAGTCCATAGCTCAATATGTGATAAAAATGAGCAACCCTCAAACTTATAACATTTTGCCCAGCGATTCCGCATTTGAGGACAAATCGCCGCATCTGCGACCTCCACTTCTGCGGTAAAAACATCGCTTATATGAAAATAGCCTTACCCAGCAACCGTCGCATCTGCGAATATCAAATTCCGCTTCTGCGAATTTGCACCTGCGCTTCCAATCTCGCATATGCGTGCATGCAGGTGCGCTACTAAAATACGCTTCTGCGGTCTTCCTCACCCAGCCTTTTCTCGCTTCTGCGACATTACTAACGCTTCTGCTACCACCGCACCTGCGCAAACCAGCCGCAGTTGCGTTCATACCAGAACAAGCAGCAACCAGCAATAGCAACATGAAGAAAAATGATTCGAAACCAATCTGAAACACACCTGAGCCCCTAGGGACCCCTTCAAAGTATACCAACAAGTCCTATAACATAAGACGGACCTAATCGAGGACTCAAACCACACATAACAACATCGAAATGACGAATCATACCTCAATTCTAAATCAATAAAATTTGAAACTTCAAACATCACATCAGATGTCGAAACCTATCAAATCACATTCGATTGACCTCACATTTTACACACAAGTCACATTTGAAATTACGGACTTGTTCCAACTTCCAGAATCAAAATCCGACCCTGATCTCAAAAAGTCCACTCCCGGTCGAACTTCGCAAAATTCCAACTTCCGCCATTTCAAGGCAAATTCTACTACGGATCTCAAATCACAATCCGGACGCGCTCCTAAGTCCAAAATCACCCAACGAAGATAATGGAACCGTCAGAAATCATATCCGAGGTCAAATACTAAAAAGTCAAACTTGGTCAAACATTTCAAATTTAAAGCTTCTAGTTGAGAATCATTCTTCCAAATCAATTTCGAATAACCTGAAAACCAAAACCGACACAATATATCATACAGATCTACTCATTCCCTCAAACAACTGAGCGAAATGCGAATGCTCAAAACGACTGTTCGGGTCGTTGCAGGAGGAATCCGACTAGGAGGGAGTTTCTCTTTCCACCCTATTTTGCTTTACATTCTTACATGCATCGGGGATTATGCATATGCTAAGTGTGGGGTGGGGGAGCTACTTCTTGTGATGTAAATTGTATAAATATTTTTCTTTTTATTCATTTTTTAGGAACCCGTAGTAGACTTAGTCTAGTTTTAGAAATAAAAAAAAAATAGAAAAATAGAAAAATCAAAAAAAAAAAAAAAGCTCGGACTTTTCTCGACGATGGATCTTTTGGACAATTTTCTTGAGGGATTAAAGTCCGATTAAAGAACACCAAAAATATTTTTTCAGGGATAGTTAGGTAGTATCCTTTGGTTTTTCTTTGGGCACTGATTCTTTTACAAGGGTGTAGCTCGAACCGGATACTTTATTTTTTAGGACTAGGTTAGGAAGAAACTGAGTTGCTCTTAGGTACTTATTGACGTGTTTGGTGCTGGCACATTAGATTATGGCATGCGCTCTGTCTTCCCGTACATTTGATTTGAATTGTGATGCCTGAGTAAAATAAATAACCTAGTTTATGATGGCTTTTCTCGGTTGTTTATTTTGTATGACACATAGTTCAATATTTCTTAAAATTTCTCAATTATATGTGCTTGCTTGACTTGAGTGTTGAACAAAATCGTCTCGAGTGAGTCATGTGCAATGTGTGTGTGAGGATTTGTGATTTTATGTGCTATCCTGTGTAGTCTAGAACTTGTCCCGTGTGTTAATCGAAGCGAAATCATTAAGTTGTGCTATTCTAGGAGATGACGTAGGCATTTCTTGCTTGATCATAGATGTTCTTGTCACTTAAAAATAAAATTTTCAGTTTCTAGCCACTTTGAGCCTATAGACCTTTCTTTGGCACCCACATTACAAGTCCTATCCTTATTTTGTTCTTAATTTGAGATTGTTGAACCTTTACCTCCTAAGGCCTTAGTCGCTAAAAGAAGTAAGGTGAGAGATTGGGGAGTAGCTTTCGAGTGGAACCATGGAAGGTCCCTTAAGGTGCACTAGAGTTGTGAAAAAAGGTCACTAACCGATAAACCTTAATGTATGGAGTGTGTGTAGAAGAAAAGATAGAGATAAAGAAGAAATAAGGAAAAAATAATATTTCAAATAATGTATAAAAACACACACCTCCTAATCTTACTAATTCGTGCTAGTGGGAATGTAGAAGTGCTTAATTGAAAAGAGGTTATGTTGTATATGGTTTGTGGCGAGTGAATTGGTTGAGAAGAATATGTGCTCGAGTTGTGAGCATAGTGTATTAAAGTTCTTAGAAGGGTTATTCATTATTCGTAAATATATCCTACCCGTCCTTAGCCTACATTACAACCTTAAAGTCCTAATTGATCCTAGATATGGCTAGCTTAGATTAGTAGAGACGTACACTACGAGAAAGCTTATGGTACAACCACAGGATGCACATGAATTCTTTGTGAGAGTGAGCGATTTTTTTGTTCAAATTGTGTGATATCCTTAAATTATGTTTAAATGCATACTTGAATGTGTGTACTATTATATATTCACTCTTGTGGTTGTTGGTGAGGGCATATGATCTCATCAAAGATTGGTAATATTGTAAACTTCTCTTGTTGGGTGAGTGCGCGAGTTGAGGGTGCTTAGTGGTAACGAGTCGGCTCTTGGGTAGGTGGTGACGGATAGGTTGTTTGAATTGATTGAATTGAAATGTTTATACTTGGGCATCTTTAAAACACGAAGAATGTGAAATTTGTATATTCATGATTGATTTTCGGTATCGATCATAGTCAAGGGTTGAGTGTATGGTTAAAATTTGAAATGCTCCTCTCTAGTTAAGATTTGTACGTTGTTGGGGTGTAGTTGACAGTCCATTGTTCGAGGACGAGTAAGAGTCTAAGTGTTGGGTGTTGATATTTAGCTTAAAGTATCTATAATTATATGTATAATGCCTTGCATTTTATTCGT
Source organism: Nicotiana undulata (assembly GCA_005239495.1). Lineage (NCBI taxonomy): Eukaryota > Viridiplantae > Streptophyta > Magnoliopsida > Solanales > Solanaceae > Nicotiana > Nicotiana undulata. The sequence continues at coordinate 9,630 of ML263837.1, read as the reverse complement.
ATTTTGTAGATTTCGCATGTAAAATGTAATGATTTGTGCTAATTCGTGGTGTTTTATGTGTAGGAATCATCCGGAGGCAATATGGGGCGAAAAGTGCAAGATTGGAGCAAAAAATGAGCAAAATTAGAAAATGGCCATTTGTAGCGCCACAGGAAGCGTGGGGCGCTACCTGTGGCGCACATTGCAGAATCTAAAATAAGCCAGTGCTAGGGTTAGCGCCCCACGCTACCCTGGGCGGTGGTGACGGGAAATCTCTCCTACTTTGCCCAGAACAAGGTTATTTCGGTCCAAGACCTACCCAACGCGTATAAAAGCAAGACTAAGCCTATTTTGGGAGGGTAGACGCCACTTTGAAGCAACAATACACACGAGGAACATCCGGGAGCGAGGATATCTCAGTTTTCTTTATCTTTACTTAGTATTCTCAATTATTCAACACTTGTGAATTTGTTTTGATATTATCATGAGTGGCTAAAGTCCATATTTTTGGGGTTTTGATTTAGCCATGAATATTGTTGTTTAAATTTGACTTAACCGTGATTACAATTCACTAATATTTCAATTCTGTGATTAATTACTTAATTGCCTTGCCAAAAGTTAGGTTCTATTTACTATCTATGTTATGCTTGGGAAAGCTACGTCTAGATTAAAGAAGAATTGAAGAGAGCATGATCTTAACTTTGAGTGGGGGCGGATATATGGTTAGGATAGGAAAATACCTAGTCACCGTGCTTAATTAAATATCGTAATCTTAATGCGTTCTTAATAGATTGATTCCAGAGGAATATATGCGTTAATTTATTTTGAATAGGCAAGTAGGAGTTCTGGAGAATACTACGAGAGTAATTATTCGATGAATTATCAACCATGAGTGAATTGTATGAAAGGGAGAGTTAATTAGAGCACAGTATGATTGGTGAATCGATCACAACTCTGGAATATTTGTCTCTACTGAATACACAACAACTATCTTGCTGCTTGATGGATTAGTTACTTGTTAGAATTATTGCTTAGTATAATCACACTTTTGAACTCTGATTGACTTGATTGAATAATAATCTTGGTGAAACTAGTGGTATTTAACACAAGTCTTTGTGGGTTCAGCACTTGACTTATCATTTAATTACTTGTACGACCACGTATATTTGCGTGACTAGGTGAGTTTTGTCATGATAATGTATGTGTATGATTAGATATAGTTTCTATAAAAATTCCATAAACCAAAAGATCCACTATTCAAATTCTAATGAATAGCCCCATTCTCTAAACCCTCCATTTTTCTCAATGTTCTTAAGGTGACAAGTGAATATGAAAATATAGAATAGGTAGAAGGCAGATTATACTCTTTGTACTAGGCTGCATGTCGAGTTTATATTCATCTTTTATGCTTTTAAAGCTTATTTATCTTCCTCCTTTGGCATGCAATCAGATTGTTTTTGTTTCAAGTTATGCATAGATAGTGTGTGATTTTTATTAGTGTATATAATTTTCAATTTCCTACATAAGTAATTCCCAACATAAACAAGGGTGAATTGTTTTTTCTAGAACGAAGTTGGGAATGGAAGAAAAATTGCTTATTGCCGTAATATCCTAAAATTTTCCAATGAGCTCGCAACTTCATAGTACTTCTTTTTCTGGTTGGGATTATGATTTAATTTCTTAATATGATGTGATAGATTTTAATCTGTAACTCAGTTATCTTTTCTCGGTTGGGTACTGATATAGTTTCTCTATCCTTACCGGCTTTCGTATTTTTCTTTTTTTTAAGTGAGGTAATGGGGGGTTAGTAGACAGAAAAGTGTACACATCAAGAACATAAGCTAGAATCATGTGAAACAAGAGAATATCACAGAGGAAGGATGGAGATATAAGGTAAATGGTGATGTGTATTTCAATACATTACAACAACAACAACTAAAATTCCACCAGTGGGGTCTGAGGAGGGTCGATTTTGTACGCAAACCTTACCCCTACTCCAGAAGGGGTAGAGAGGCTATTTCCGGGAGGCCCACGGCTCAGACATAATAGATCCGTGACAACAAAACCCGAAAATTAATATCAACGTGAGAGACAGCAAATAAATGGAAAAGCAGTAACACAAATATTATGCAAAAGTGTGAAATACAACATAAATCGCCAGCAGTGCAAGATAAAACACTATCATACTCGTCGGTACAAAGAGGGAAACCGGGATAAAGAGGAAAATCGCTCGACTACCCTTTAACCTACAACCTTAATGCTCTACCTCCACACCTTCCTATCAAGAGCCATGTCCTCAAAAATCTGGAGACGCGCCATGTCCTGTATGATCACCTCGCCCTAATACTTCTTAGGCTGCCCTCTACCTCTTCTCGTATCTGTCAAAGACAATCACTCATATCTCCTAACCGGGGCATCTAGGCTTTTCCTCTGCATGTGTCCGAACAATCTAAGTCGTGCTTCCCACATCTTGTCATCCACCGGAGCCACGTCCACCCTCTCCCGAATATCTCATTCCTAATCTTATCTAGCCTAGTATTCCCACACATCCATCTCAACATCCTCATTTCTGCTACTTTCATCTTTTGGATATGTGAATTCTTGACTGGCCAACACTCAGCCCCATACAACATGGCTGGTCTAACCACCGCTATATAGAACTTACCTTTGAGTTTCGGTGGCACATTCTTGTCACACAGGACTCCAGACGCTAACCTCCACTTTATCCACCCTACCCCAATACGGTGCGTAACAACCCCGTCGATCTCTCCATCTCCCTGGATAATTGACCATAAGTACTTACAACTTTCTCTCTTGAGGATGACCTGTGAGTCAAGCCTAACTTCCACATCCGTTTCCCCCGTCACGGTGGTGAACTTACATTCCACATATTCCATCTTAGTCCTACTCAACTTGAAACCTTTAGACTTCAAGGCCTGCCTCCATACCTCCAGTCTCCCATTAACGCCGCCTCATGTATCATCAATCAGAACTATATCATCAGCGAACAACATACACCATGGAACCTCTCCGTGGATATAGTGTTTCGGTGCGTCCATTGCTATGGAAAATAAGAATGGGATGAGCACAGATCCTTGGTGTAACCCCATAACCACCGAAAAAGGTTCTGTGTCACCTCCTAGAATCCTAACTCGAGTCATATCTCCATCATACATATCCTTTATCGTCCTAATGTAAGCCACCAGCACATCTTTCACCTCCAGACACCTCCAAAGGACGTCCCTAAGGACCTTTTCATACGTCTTCTCTAGGTCAATAAACACCATATTCAAATCCCTATTCTTATCCCTGTATTGTTCCACCAACCTCCTGATAAGGTGGATAGCTTCTGTAGTAGAATGATCCGGCATGAACCCGAACTAGTTTTCCGATATAGACACCGCCCTCCTTATCTTCCCTTCCACCACCCTCTCCCAAACTTCCATGGTATGACTTAGTAACTTGATACCCCTATAGTTTTTACAATTCTAGATATCACCTTTGTTCTTGTACACCAGAACCATTGTACTCCACCGCCACTCATCAGGCATCCTATTCGTTCTGAAGATAACATTAAACAACCAAGTCAGCCACTCCAAGCCTGCTCTACCTGCATATCTCCAAAACTCTACTGGAATCTCGTCGGGTCCGGTCACTTTGCCCCGACTCATCTTACCCATCGCACCCACGACCTCCTCAACCTTGATGCGCCTACAATACCTAAAGTCGCGGTGACTCTGCCCTTATTTCCCTAACACGATGTTTCCATCCCCCTCTTCATTCAAAAGTTTATGAAAGTATGACTGCTATCTTTGCCTAATTTGGGTATCTTCCATCAATAATCGACCGTCCTCGTCTTTGATGCACCTCTCTTAATCCAGGTAACGATCCTTCTTCCCTCTCGCTTTGGCCAACCGAAATAACTTCTTGTCCCCACATTTGCCCCCAAGTTCCTCATACAGCCGACCAAATGCAGCAGTCTTAGCCTCTGTGACCGCTAATTTCGCCTCCTTCCTAGCCTCCTTATATCTTTCTCTATCCGCTCTCCTCTAATCGTCGTTGGTTCTTTCTACTAACTTAATGTAAGGCTCTTTCTTGGCTTCCATTTTACCTTGGACCACGTCATTCCTTCACCAGTCGCCTCGGTGCCCGCTAGGGTAACCTTTCAAAACTCCCAACACCTCTCTTGATGCCTCCCTTATACAGTCCAACATCGCCGTCCACATAGCGCTAGCGTCCCTACCACTCTTCCAGGAACCCATAGTCGTCATCCGCCCCTCCAATTCCCACGCATTATCCTTAGACAAAGCTCCCCACCTGATCCTCGACTGACCCCGTACAAACCTCTTCTTCCTCTTCATCAAGATACCGACCTCTATCACGAGGAGCCTATGTTGAGTTGTGAGGTTCTCACTCGAGATCACCTTGCAATCCTCGTACAACCCCCTATCACACATCCTGAGGAGGATATAGTCAATCTGAGTCTTAGCCATCATACTCCGAAAAGTAACGAAATGTTCTTCCCTCTTAGGAAACATAGAGTTCATGATCACCAACTCAAAAGCTCTAGCGAAATCCAATAGTGAGGTACCACCCCTGTTCCTATCACCAAAGACGAAGCAATTGTGCACCTCACCATAGCCACCAGCAGACAACCCAATATGACCATTAAAATCCCCTCCTATGAATAGCTTCTCCATAGGCGGAATAACCCGCACCACCTCATCCAGCGCCTCTCATAAGTGTCTTTTGACCTCCTCGTCCAAGCCCGTTTGCAGCGCGTAAGCGCTAATGACATTCAGAGTGCTCCCTTCAACTACTACCTTAATCGCCGTCAATATGTCATTCACCCGCTAACCTTTATCATCGACTCTCTAAGCTCCCTATCCACCAAAATGCCCACTCTGTTCTTGCCCTTCATGACTGCGGAGAGCCACAATTTATTCCCGTCTACATTCCTCACCTTTGATCCTACCCACCCAGTCTCCTGCACACAGGCTATATTGACCCTCCTCTTCTGGAGAATCTTCGCCAACTCTACAGACTTACCCGTCAACGTCCCTATATTTCACGATCCAATTCTCAACCTACAAGCGACCTTGTTCCCTTTACCCTCTTTGGGCTCCGTCCCACCTCCTGACCCTTGCCATACCCCCCTCTCCACCACCCCACCTCCCCGAGGACATGACCCTACTCTACCATTACAAACCACAGTCTCTATACTAAGGTCTAAAAATGAAAAGAAAAAACACCACACAGAACAACAAAGGGAGAAAATAGTAACTACAATCCCACTACTAGACTGACTAGACTAGTACGAAATACTACGACAACAAAGTAATTAACCCAGGAGACAGAGAAGCAGGAGGCGGGAGGTACCAATTCCTGCGAATAGAACCTGGAACTTTCGACTTGGTATACTCCCGATGTTACGGAACCCGTCGTATAGTTGGTCCTCTACTGCTTGTGCACTTGCACCTCCCTACCGCCTCCAAGAAGCCACAAAAGTGATACCTGCAAAACACACAAACACCCACGAAACCAAGAGAATAGGGGGAATTATGAACCAAGAGAATAGGTGGGAGATACCAATTCCCGCGAATAGAACTTGGAACTTTCGCCGGAGCAAGAGAGGGCGAGGAGTTCTTGAATGCGTAAAAGAATCGTAGTGCAATAAATATTCCTTGGGATTTTTTTTTTTCAGATCCCAAAACCAATCAAACCAATCTTCACGAAAGAAGAAGAACAGGACGGAATTTGAATTTGGCAAAACCCAAAAGTTCTCTGTATCGATAGATCCAAACCCCTAATACAATCTAAAGCAATTTACGATTTGCTATTTTTCAAATATCGTTGTCAAATTACAAAATGGAACCCAATTTGTATACCAATTCCTTATACTTTTAGCCAGAAAAATGAGGGCTATTATTGTAATTGTACTTGTTCTAATACTTACCTGCTGAAATTCTGAGAAATTTCAGCGAAATCAAGTAATTAGAAAAAGAATTGGTTTGAAAATTTCGACGAGTCGTCGCTGAAATGGAAAGCAGAGTTCGGAAGCCAGTTGAAAAATTGTTTGATCGTCGGAGAAACATCAATTTCTTCGATTCGCCAAAATCGCGGCAGATTTAAACGATTAGATATTTGATAAATCTATTTCGCTCAAAAAGCAAAAGCGATATTCTTCAAAGTTTAATTTCTATTTCAGTACATTACCTCACTGTAAAATTAGCACTGCATGATTAGGAAATACATTAGCCGGCACCAGATGGTAAAAAAGAAAGATGATGTTAATTTGGGAGGAGAAACATGTTGCCATACGCACACACATTGGTATTTTTTATGTCAAGTATTTATTGAAAATCACCTTTTGATTTAGATTCTTTAACCTATAATGCCTAAGAAAATTGATTTAGGCATTATTTTATTGAATAATTATTTAAGTGCTCATCATTCTCACAATAGTAGCTGTAATTGAAACTCTTCCAGTTATTTTATTTGTTGTTGTTATTGGGAGGGAAACACGGTGTAGGGCAATATCTAAACTTGTATTCTTGGAGGTCGTTTGGTAGAGAGTATTGGAGAAAATAATGCATGCATAAGCTTTATGTATTAGTAATATCTTATTTGGTACACTTTTTCAACTTAGGTATAGTTAATACAAGCATTAGTTATACATTATATTTTGTATTATCCTATGTATAGCTAATGCATAGCAAACCATGGTATTAGCAATACAAAGGCAATTAATGCATGCATTAGCATGGTTAAAGATAAAATTATCCTTAAAGTCCCTTAAAGCTAAAGAATATGGAGGGCATTTTTATAAATAAATAATTTTCTTAAAAATTATGCAATGCATTTTAATTTTTAATACAACACACCAAACAATAAAAAAGAAATATCTCTATATAACTAGTACTTGCATTAATAATCTATGCATTAAACTATTCTATGTATTGCTAATAAACTTTATTCAGCATTATTCTTATACACCCTACCAAACGATCCGTTAGTGGACACCATATGAGGAAAGACCAATATAGTGGGAAAATGCCTTATTTTATTATTGTGAATAAATTTATGTCTTTAAGCATGATTATTAATTGGTCATTGTTTTAGATTTTGTCAGATCCCAAGTGTATAAGGAAACTAAGGTAACGGCGTTGCATGCGAGGATGTTAGTTTGGCCATCGCTATCACAAATTGTATTTGGTCTATGGTGTAACTATATACATAATTGAATTAGATTGAAACCTTAGTGCTGAAGTGGAAGGAAAAGGCAATGGATATTTTCGCAAAACATGGTCTCTTGCCCATTTTCAAGTTCTCAACTCAAGAATGCCTATAATTCGGTAAGTGTCCTATCTGTTGAATAAACTTCTGCATCTTTGGCTTTTCGCTATTAGTTCTACCATTTAAAACTATCTTTTACATGACTCTGAGAATTAAATATTTATTGATGTCTTCATCAAAGCCTTAACAAAAAATACTGATGTGTTCATCGAAAGTATATATTGATGTAAAAATATTTTAGACGGAAAAAGATCAAGATTGTTTCTCTTTGTTAGAGGGATAGTGGCACAAAGAGCACCTACAACGTATTAGAAATAGCGGGATAATACTTCTATTTAGTTCTTCCAGTCCTTTACAAAATTTATTTGATTACCGAACGAAATGGAATATAAGGCTTCAGAATGTGGATATACTATAATTAAAGGGAGTTTTACAGTTTTACCCACAAAAACTAAACTAATTACTCTTACCTACCCAGTAGTTTTAAAGGATTTTTTCATTCCTATACACTATTTGAAACCTTATTACGAAAAATGTCCATGTTTTGGTATTAACCGACCTAAACACATTTTAGTTACAAAATATATACAATTCACCTTAAAAGGCTCCCAAATTCATTATTTATGCCTTCAATCAAGGAATTTTGTCACACCCTTTTTCTTTTTTTTTTCTCCTCTTCTCTTTCCTTATTTTTCTTCTTCCTTAATATACGTTAATCATGGAAGATATTTTTCTCCACCCTGTCATTTTTGTACAGTTCTCCGAAATACCGATTCCCCACTTAAAAGATACAAAAATCACATCAGTAAGTTTTTTGGAAAAATAATTTTCAGACGAGTTATTTTCTTGAATGATGTCGTCTCTTCCTTCTTTTGATCCCTTTAGACTCGTTTCTTCTTTTCAATTTATGTAATGGTTAACAGAACAAAAAAGAAAATTTAATCTTGCCAGAATCATCCCGTTAATACAAGTAGAACAGAAATCAACAGAACGCTTTGCTCACCACGAAAATATTCAAGTAAATGCTTTGTCAATTTTGTTCTATTGCTAATTGGAGGATCCATGATACAAACATTATTTCTACAACTTTCATACATAATTTCTACCCAGTTATATACAATTATAATATCACACCACTTAAATATAATTTATACAAATTTTATACAATATGTCTTTTGTATATTCTGTATCTGATTTATACATAGTAAAAACAAATTTCATACAACTAATTATATATTATACAACTTATCTACAACTTTCATACATTATTTATACCCAGTTATGATCACGACCCAAAACATGACCTGTCATGATGGCGCCTATCGTGGAACTACGCCAGCCTCAAATCAACAACCAATACAACAACAATAAGTTTGAAAACATTAACGGAAGCTTTTAACAGTTAAAGAAACTATTTGAAACATAAGAAATTCCAAGATAAGATACAATCCATCCCAAAACCAGGGTGTCACAGAGTGCATGAGCGTCTAAAGGAGAACGTAGTCTATTACACGTTTAAGGAAACAAACTGAAATACATCTGGAGATAAAGATGGAGAGTCAAGGCCTGTGAACTCCGTGTAGATACCTCGATACTCTCCTAAAGCCTGAAGCCTCGATCAGCGACTGCCACTGGGAAAAAAAGTGCCTGGATCTGCACACAAGGCGTTGGGGGTAACGTGAGTACACCAACTAAGTAAGTAACGAGTCCAAACTGTGGACTGAAAGGTAGTGACGAACTCAACCTCAACAGATATAATAGAAACAACGTACAGAAACGTAGGCATGTTTTCAGTTAAATAGACAACTCAAAGCAATAAGGTAAATGAAGATCTGAACAATTTAAGATATGTAACTCAACTACCTCTACGTGTCAATGCACCGACTGTATGAAATGCACAATGTACTCCCACTCTCAAGTTCTGTCACGACCCAAATTCCCACCATTTAGGCCGTGACTGCGCCTAACGTTGAACCCTCTAGGCCAGCCAACGTATAGCTTGCAATAGCAATTTGAAATCATTTAACACAGAATAAAATGCTAACTTGACAACTTCAACCATTTAACCGAAAATCGATAACATGTTTTTCCTTCTTTCACATTCCCGACAGAATCCTTCAAGCATTGCTAATAAAGATAACGAAACTTTAAATGCGAAAAGTAAGAACATAACAGTCATGAAATAACGTAAACTTCCCAAAATCGGGGTGTCACAATCCCACGGACTAACTACTAGAATACTAAATACAAGTCTGGAATGAAAGTACAATACTGTCTTGGAAATAAAGGAGAAAGACAATGAAGCGGTAAAGGAAAGAAGCCTCGGGATCCACGAACGCCAGTGTATACCTCGAA
>ML263835.1:0-58253 GCA_005239495.1 Nicotiana undulata | reverse complement strand
ACAAGGCACCCCATACAAGTAGTGCCTCCAAATCTTAAGAGCATGAACAATCGCCGCCAACTCTAGATCATGCATAGGATAATTTTCTCATGAACCTTCAGTTGACGTGAAGCATATGCAATAACTCTCCCCTCTTGCATCAACACACATCCCAAATCAATGCGCCAAGCGTCGCAATAAACTGTATACATCCCAGAACCAGAAGGCAATACTAGAACTGGTGATGAGGTCAATGTTGTCTTGAGCTTCTAAAAGCTCGCCTCACACTCGTCGAACCATCGGAACGGGGCATTCTTCTGAGTCAGTCTAGTCAAAGAAGCTGCAATGGATGAAAAACCCTCCACAAATCAGCGATAATAACCTGCTAGCCCTAAGAAGCTCCCAATCTCTGTAGCTGAAGTAGGGCGTGGCCAACTCTAAACTGCCTCAATCTTCGTAGGATCAACCTTGATACCCACTCCGGATACCACATGTCCCAAGAATGCCACAGAATCCAACCAAAACTCACACTTGGAGAACTTAGCATACAACTTCTGTTCTCGCAAGGTCTAGTGCACAACTCTCAAATGTTTCTCGTGCTCCCCCAGACTACGTGAGTAAATTAGAATGTCATCAATAAAGACAATGACAAAAGAATCAATATAAGGCCTGAACACCCTGTTCATCAAGTCCATAAATGCTGCTGGGGAATTAGTCAATCCAAAGGACATCACCAGGAACTCATAATGACCATATCTCGTACGAAAGGCCATTTTCGGAACATCCGAGTCCCGAATCTTCAGTTGATGGTACCTTGATCTCAAGTCAATCTTAGAAAACACCCGAGCACCCTGCAACTCGTCAAACAAATCATTGATACGCGGAAATGGGTACTTGTTCTTGATGGTGACCTTGTTCAACTAGCTGTAATCAATGCACATCCGCATAGTCCCATCCTTCTTCTTCACAAATAGCACTGGAGCACCCCAAGGCTATATGCTTGGTCGGTTAAACCCCTTAGCCAACAACTCCTCAAGTTGTTCTTTCAATTCCTTCAATTCTTTTGGGGTCGTACGGTATGGGGGAATAGGTATAGGCTGGGTTCTTGGAGCTAAGTCAATGCAAAAATCAATGTCACGATCTGGTGGCATGCCTGGAAGGTCTAAAGGGAATACATCAGCAAACTCTCGAACTACTGGAACTGAATCAATCATTGGAGACTCAGCGGTGGTGTCCCGCACATAAGCAAGATAAGCCAAACAACCCTTCTCGACCATATGTCGAGCCTTCAGGAAGGAAATAACCCGACTAGATGCACTAACTGAGGAACATGTCCACTCTAATTTCGGCAACTCGGGCATGGCTAGAGTAACAGTCTTGGCATGGCAATCTAGAACAGCATGATAAGGGGATATCCAATCCATGCCCAGGATGACCTCAAAATCAACCATATCAAGGAACAGGAGGTCCGCTCTGGTCTCGAACCCACAGAATGTAACCACACAGGACCGATAAATCTGGTCCACAATCACAGAATCGCCCACAGGAGTGGACACATAAACAGGAGTACCCAGGGACTCACGAGGAATATCCAGGAAATGAGCAAACAAAGTTGATACATATGAATAAGTGGATCCTGGATCAAATAATACTGAGGCATCTCTACCGCATACTGAAATAATACATGTGATCACGGCATCTGAGGCCACTACATCTGATCTGGCCGGAATAGCATAGAATCTGGCTGGAGCACCGGATGACTAACCTCCGCCAGAATAAACAGGAGCTGACTAGGCTCCCCCTACCTGGCCTCCACCTCTAGGACGACCCCTACCAGCTTGCCCTCCACCTCTAGGTGGCCGAACCGCTGGTGCTGACCTCATATGCTGGTGACCATGCTGCACTGCCTTTCCCAGAAGCTTGGGACAATACCTCTTCATATGGCCTGAATCCCCACCCTCAAAACAATCTCCTGGTACCATGGCCTGCCGCCCTGAAGAACAACCCGGAATAGTTGGAGGGCGATGTGAACCCTCTGGCATAGCACTGAAGTAAGGGCTGGAAGACCCCTGATGACCAGGATATCCGTGGGAGGAACCCTGAATAGATGGTGGGAGGTAAGAACTCTCTGGTATAGCATTGAAGTAAGGCCTCACTGGAACACCTCGGGGAGGTGGGGAGGGTGCTGAATGTGGAGGCCTACTAGGCTGGCCCCTACCGAACTGACTTGTGCCCCTGGCTGGAGCACCTCTGAAATCCCCTGAAAATCTAGCTCTCTTATCCTACTGACTCTACTCTCTGCCCTTCGATCGATAACTCTCAATCCGACGAGCAATCTCGACTACCAGCTGATAAGAGGTCCACATCTCCACCTATCAGGCCATGTTGGCCTTAATACTTGAGTGCAACCCAACTACAAACCTCCGCACTCTCTATGCATCAGTAGGAACTATCATGAGTGCATGTCGAGACAGCTCAGAAAACCTAGCCTCGTAGTCAGCCACTGACATCTGACCCTGCTCAAGCTGCTCAAACTGATACCACAACTCTTCCCTCTCAGGGGGTGGGATATATCTGTCTAGGAACAACTGAATGAACTGCTCCCATGTGAGGGGAGGTGAATCCGCCGGTCTGCCAAGAATATAGGAGTGCCACCACCTGCGGGCCCGGCCCTCTAAATGGAAGGTAGTGAAATCAACTCCATGGGACTCTAGTATCCTCATGTTGTGCAGTATGTCCCTGCACCTATCAATAAAGTCATGTGCGTCCACATGACGCTCACCTCCGAAGACAGGAGGGTGAAATCTAGTCCATCTATGCAATAGCTTCTACGGATCACCGTCTGCAGCTGGTCTGGGCTCAGGTGTTGCTGCTACTGGCTAGGCCCCGCCCACGGGCAGTGTACCCGGGGTCTGATATATTGCCGCTGCATGACATGCGGCCTGAGCACCAGGGGTCTGGGTCCCCCCTCCCGCCTGAGATACGGCAGGATCCGCTGGAAATAAACCAGCCTGGGTCATAGTGTCCATGAACCGCATCATACAACCCATGACCTCCTGGAATCCTAACGCCGTCTTAAAGTCCAACGAGGCAGGATCTGTTGGGGGTACCTCACCCTGATCCTCAGTAATGGGATCCACTGGTGGTGCAATTGGAACAGCTCTGGGATGCCCTCATCCCCTACCTTGGGCCGGTACCCTCCCCCGACCTCTACCACGACCTCGGATAACGGGGGTAGCGACCCCTCCCGGGTCTTGAATGTCGTCTACGCGCGTCCTCACCATCTATGAGAGAATAGAATAGTGAGATTTATTATACCATCAACTACACAATAGAAAATGAATAAAGAGAGATATCCTAACACCCTATTGCCTCCCGAAGATAAATACAGACGTCTCTGTAGCGATCCGCAAGACTCTATTGGGTTTGCCCATGACTTGTGAGATCTACGTGAACCTAGAGCTCTGATACCATGTTGTCACGACCCAAATCCTAAATCAGGTCGCGATGGCGCCCGACACCATTGTCAGGCAAGCCAACACCAATTTACTATTGAGTTTCATTTGATTTATCAAAACATTTCCAACACCTATGCAATTTAGGTTTAAGACATTAAGCAAAACGGATAACTTAGACAATCTTAAACAAAAAATAGCCGTGATAATCATAAATAATGTTTACAACCCAAAATATAATGTCTACTACGTGTGTGCCAGGAAGTAGTGTCACAAGTCTACAAGCATCTAGTAGAGTGAGAACCCAAAAGAATACAAGTGTGTCCTACTGTCCGAGGAAAACATAGAAAGATATAACAAAAGAAAGAAAACCCCCAAGGTGCTGCAAGAAGTCGTCAGGGAAAGCAGCTCACCAAGAAGCCTCAACTAGGTAATCAGGAACGGGCTCCGGACTGATACCCAGATGCACCTGCCTCAAAACCTGTACAATTAAGTACAGAGTGTAGCATGAGTACATAAAATAATATGTACCCAGTAAATATCAGGTCTAATCTCGAAGAAGTAGTGACGAGGGGTCGACTTGACACTTACTAGGGTCCAACAATATAATTCAGTGTATGACTTAAAGAGGGTAACAACACACGAATAATAGAACAGTAAATATCAAGCATGGCACGAAACCTACTTCGAGTCGAATCTCTAACATACAATTTAAAATCTATCATTCCAAGTCACTTAACAGTTTAAGTCATGAATAATATCAAACAAGCAACATGCGCATAGTATATCAGAAGGTACAGTTTAGGACAACTAATAGTAAATGTGCACTGCCAGAGGGTCGAACGACGCAAATTATAGATGCATCTATTAACCTGTCGTGGCGTACGGCCCGCTCCCATGAGAGTAGTGGAAAACAATCACTCCGCTCGAGGAATATATATATTGTGAAGCGGTCACATATAAACATAACATTTTCCTTTAAATTTCTTTTCCAAAAATAATAATGACACGTTTGAAAACACCTACTAAGAGAACTTCACGGAACACATTTGCATGCGAAAGAATTACAAGGCATATAGTAGATTATGAAATTCACAAAACATGGTGTGATCCTAACTACACGGACATAGCAAGAATAGTCACTACGCACGGCCTCTCGTCACATCGTACGTACGTAGTCCCCGCACTTGATATCACATAATCATTTACTTCACCTAAAGGGACAATTCCCTCTTACGAGGTTAGAAAGGAGACTTACCTCGTGTCAAGTCTGCTTCTCGGTCAAGGATGTGCCCGAAACTCCAAATTCGTCGCCCAAGGACTCGAAACTAGCCAAATATTGCATAAATAAATCAATCTATACTCAAAAGTATGAAATTCCCCTATTTAACTGATTATTTCCTCCTAAATTACAAAATCCCAAAATACACAATCGAGCCCACATGCTCGAATTCCGAAAATATTTTATGGAAACAATCACACATAGCTTAAGGATCAGTATTATATTGTTTTTGTATGATTCATAACTAGTTAGTCGGAAATTCTCTCATTTTCATGAAAACGCTTAAGGATCAATATTATATATTTTTTGCATGATTCATAACTAGTTAGTTGGAAATTCTCTCATTTTCATGAAAACCTAGGTTTTACTCTAACCAATGGTTTCTACTAATTAAAGTGTTAATCTACCTAGGAATTTAAGTACTACGCTACATTTATGGTAGGAATTACTTACCTCACAGTAACTAGGTCGTTTATCTCCTTTGCATGCTCTCAAAATCGCCCAAGGAAGAAGAAAAGTGTTCAAAAATGGCTAAATCCCGTATTTAAAACAACTTCACTATCTACAGGCTTTTCGCACCTGCGGTCTCGCATCTGTGAGAAAAATCTCGCATCTGAGGAGGAGGGGAAGGGGGCCTGGTTTTGCACCTGCGAAGCGGAGTCCGCACCTGCGGCTTGCGGACTTCGCTTCTGCGAAAAATGATCCGCACCTGCGGAAACGGGCAACACCACCTGGGTCGCACCTGCGAGGCTGGGACCGCAGAAGCGGTCTCGCACCTGCGGCTAGGCCACCGCAGGTGCGGTCACACCAGATCTGGTGCACCAGCAGTCATTTATTGTTGGTTTTTGCCTCGATCGATGCTCGAACGACATCTGGGCCCACCTGAGATCCCGTCCAATGATACCAACAAGTCCTAAATCATAATACGGACTCGCTAGAGCCTTCGAAACGTCCGAAATAATGCTAAATATAAAAATCACACCCAAAACCTATTGGATCAAACTTAAGAACTTCAAGTTCTAGAATTCGCTAACAATGCGCCGACCCTACCTATACCACTCGGAACGACACCAAATATTGTGAGCAAGTCATAAATGACATAACAGAACTATTCCCGGTCTGGAAGTCCGTTTGGACCTCGATAACGCAAAACACGTTCCAAACCACAATTTGAACTTAAAGAAATTCTTATTTCACTATTTTGCGCTGAAACGCTCCCGGGTCATCCAAAACCCGTTCTGAACATACGCCCAAGTCCGAAATCATCATAGGAACCTACCGGAACCTTCGAATCTCGATTTCGAGGTCGTTTACTAAAAATATTGACCGAAGTCAAACTTGGCCTTAAAGGCCAACCTTAAGGAACTAAATATTCCAAAGCCACTCCAAACTCCTCCAAACCTCGAACCACCCATCTCCACAAGTCATAAATTAGTAAAAGCAACTATATGAAGTCACATTTAGGGGAACGGGGTCCTAGAACGCAAAACAACCTGTCGGGTCGTTACAGTGGACAAGGCTATTTTTCACTTCGAAATAGATTTGAACAATTCGAAGCGTGTGAAAATATTTTTAGTTTTCTATCTAGTGTTAAAAAATTGAGATCACTAGACGATGAAAATTTAGAAAAACATTGCCTTAATCTTGAATGTTCCTCAATAACAGTTTGATTGATATACTCAATCAAATAAAAAGATTTGATTCTTTTCCAAATGCCTATATTACTTATAGAATAATGTTAATAACTCATGTTAACATTACTTCTGCGAAAAGAAGTTTTTTAAAATTAAAATTGATAAAGTCTTAACTAAGATCAACAATGTCTCAAGATAGGTAAAATGGATTAGCTATATTATCAATTGAGAAAGACTTATTGGAAGAAATTGATTTTAATTTTTTTTTTTTTTTGATAACTTTGCATCTAAAACAAAACTAGAAAAATAGACTTCAAATAAATAATAATAATTTCTTTTTTTTAAAAAAAAATAATTAAGGCCCCTCATAAAGTTTCGCTTTAGGCCACAAAATTCGTTGGGCAACCCCTGTCCTTCAGTGTTTCCCATATCTCTAGGGCCATAATTTTGGACAGGAAAAAGAATTTATCTGACTCTACTGTAGGGTGAGAGAAACAAAGAGGTTTCATGATTTGTGGCTAATCAATCATGTTTGTTTATCTAGTTTAGTGACAACTTTCTTGTGTTGTGCCAGACTGACAAAATGTAGGTTGATTTTTGCACTGACAACAAAAATGGCAATTGGGAAACCAGGGATTTTTAGAAAAACTTCAAAGTTTCCTTAATTCTCTTACATCTTTTCTTCAACTGGATAACGTTATACTGATAACATATCCACAATAGTGGTGGCTTAACCCATACCACCATGAAAAGCTTCATACCCTGGGGCTGCTCTATCAGGGATGACTTCAAGGCCGAGAAGGCCTTCATCAAACAAGACCGAGGTGGAGGAGCATGGAGATACATATGCTCCGTTACTGAAGATACCCTTCACATTGCTCGGGGGGGCTGCAAATGGGAAGGCAAGGACGTGGTTGTCCCCGGGCCTAAGGATGATATCACTACCCACGTGTAGGGGTATTTAAGTGATTACGCTTACCCCTTCACGCTATGCCCGGTAGACCCAATAATCCTGGCCTTTTGTAAGAGGTACAAGGTGTGCCTCAGACAAATCCACTTGTCCCTCTGGAACAACATCGAATCTCCTCAGTTCACCCTCGACCACCTACTCCGTCTGTACAGTCCCCAAAGTTTTCAAGGGGGGCTAATCAAGCTTGTTCGCCGAGCTAGCAAGGCCCCTTCTTCGGGCATCGACTAGAATCGAGACCGAGGTCGGCAGGGGCATTTTGTTCGGGTAAAAACTGAAGACTTGATCCCTTTCGAGTTCCTTCCATTCCCCGAGAAGTGGAATACATCTCGCAAGTGTAGTCTTTCCTTAAGTGTCAATTTCCCTTTATTTCTTCTCTCATCGCTAGTATTTATGGTCGTGCAACTATTGCTCGGGTTCCTAATGCGATCCCTCGGCTCAAGGAGTGGATCAAAGGAATCTACAAGCAAATGTCATACTACGAGCGCACGTGGCACAAACTTTCGAAGGGTAAATGGGAGGCCCATTCTCATGGTAAGGCTCTCCCCTGGATAGTTATTACTACACCCTAAACTTACATAATGTTGACTTTTCCTCACCCTTGTGGGTCAGCGAACTTAGGTCGCTGCATGGGGACGAGGATACATCCTTACCCGTCCAACCCTCCATTTCGAAACAAAACAGGGCTTCTACGTAGGAAGAGTAGAGGAAAATAAAGTCCTCGGGTTCCCCGAATACCGATGCGAAGAGGAAAAAAAGGATGGCCACTCGGGCTCGTAAGCCCAAGAAGAATACTAAGTCTAGGGTACCGGACTCTGACTTCCTGCACTTGCTCAGGGATATCTCGAAGTAGACAACACCTTTGTTGTCCGTGGATCGACCCCTGTGATAACTAGAGATTTTACCTTATTTTACACTCTTTCTTGCTTAAGTTATGGATAAAAATGTATGCAAAATAGTCCCAAAGGCTTACTTGTTGTGCTTGTTGCAGGGTTTAGTCAAAAAGGGTGACAACTAGTCAAAATCCTGCTCAAAAAGGAGTGAAACTTGCACAAGTACCAAGAACAAGCACAAGCCAAGTTCAACTGACCAGTGCGGATTGCGGTCCACTTTATGTGGTCCGCACTGAAGAGATTCAGAGAGGTGTTTTTGAAGGCCAAACCAACGCGGACCGTGGTCCATTTTATGCGGTCCGCGGTGGAGAGATTCAGAGAGTAGTTCTTGAAGGTCAAACTCAACGCGGACCGCGGTCCATTTTACGTGGTTCGCACTGAAGAGATTCATAAGGCATCGACATTGAAGGCTAGAAGACCAACACAGACCGCAGTCCTTTCTTCGCGGTTCGCACTGAAGCCACTGCGGCCGCGGTGCATTTTACGTGGACCGCGGTGGCCAAGTTCAGAGGCCCAGTTTTGTAAGCTAAAAGCCTCATCGCGATCGCGGTCCATTTTGTGTGGTCCGCAGTGACCCCGCAGGGGTATTTTTGTCCAGAAAATTTGGCCTAGTATAAATAGTTTCTTTTCTTATTTTTAGGTAAGTTTTTGTACTCTGATATTATCGGGAGCTCGTGAACGGTTTTTCTTCAGCTTTTTGAGTAATTTTAGAAGGGTTTCAACATTGAATCTTTCAATTTTAGTTTATAATTCAATTATATGGGTTTTGCTTCATCTATTTCTTTGATTTCTTCAGTTATTATGAGTAGCTAAACCCATTAGCTCGGGTTGTGGCTCAACTCTAGTGGGTGTTTAATGGGTCCTTTAAATTAAGGCTTAGATGTTTATGGGTGTTTGGTATTTGGGCTGATTGTGGTTTTCATATTAAAATTAGTGGTTGCAAACATTAATTAGTATACATTTGACTTGGGTTCTTCTTGAGAAAGAGAACTTGAGTCTAGAAAATCAGTCCAACAAGGAAATGGGACGAAATCAAGAGATTGATAGTCCCAATTAACGGGTTAAACCTAGAGATAGTAAAACCCAACTTGCGCCCATATTGCTTGCATAATCTTGGCACCCAATTGGCCTCGAGAGAGGAAATTAGGGCAAAGCCACTCAAACTACCAAGAGGTATAGAGTGGCTAATTTCGTGCATTGGCTATGCCATGTTCCCTTTGCTAACATATCTGCCTTAGGTATTGGATCCCGTTAAATATTCGCCTAAGGGAAAGTCATAACCCTAGTGCCTTTTATCCATTAAGAAAACAACCAAAAGACATTAGATAATTAATTAGCAAATTACCATTAGTATAAACCGTAGTATAATTGTCAAATCAAAAAGTATGAAAAGTGCAATTAAGAGCACGAAACACTACTAGATTACCTAGAAACTCAACTCCAATATTCATAACTCTCTGTGGAATCGATCCCGATCCTTCGGGTAAAAGCTGCTCCGACACTCATCTTGCTACTTTAAAAGTAGTGTAGGTGAGTGTCGATCACCCTGCCGGGGAGAATATGACAAGCAAGGAAAGGGACCACGAGGCTAATCCCCTTCCGATTCAAGAGGCCGAAGTGGAGAAGGAGGTTATGACCTCCAAAGAAGTTGTTCCTATTATGAAGGAGGTGACTGGTGTGATCGATATCATCAAGACGCCCTACTATACCGAGTCCATACTTGAAAAGGCCCAAGAGGGTAAGGAAAAGTCAAATGAAGGAGTTCAGGGTGCAGATGATCCTCTCCGCTCCTTCTTCGATGGCATGGAAGTATCCAGATTGGAAGATTTCTCTAGGTTGGGTCACTTGGAGATCTCGAAGAAGGACGTGCCCTCAGGAGCTGACGTGCCGAGTTTGAGCCCAAGATTGGTGAAGCAATTGCCTGCGCCGAGCGTGGACCCTGAGCGCAAGAGGACTGTTGTTCTCACAGTCCCGGAGGATGCTCGGATCTTGTCTACTCCGGTAGGTGGAGCTAGCTACCTCCGATGCTAAGTGACCGAGGAGTATTGGTCAAAGATGAATGAGAGGGGCATGTCAAGTCTCTTTGATGAGGCGCAGCACGCGCTGAACCGAGTAAGGCACTAACATTTTCATACTTCCTTCATGAACCCCACGTAAGTTTTCTTTTGATGTCTCTTACTTCTTTTGTTGTTTTACAGGCCTCAGTGCTTCATCATTAAAGCATCCTCCGGTACCGCTTGGAAATTAGCCAGCTCGCGTTCGAGCTCAAAGAACAGGTTCGGAAGGACATGTACATGCTTCTCAGTGAGAAATAATACGAGGCCCTTAAATACCTCCAGGCCGATCTGGACAAAACTCATAAGGAGGCCTCGATCCTGGAGGGGGAACTTGCTGACCTGGTTGAAAAGGTAAAGGTCGTTGAAGCTAGAAACGGGGAGCTAGTCGTGGTGACTAACAACACAACCTTGTAGGTCCAATAGAAGATCGACATGATCGTCCAGCTCCACTGAGATGAACGAGGTGAAAGCCATGGCCGAAGTGTGGAAGGGCAGGATGGACCTGCTGGCTTCGGTGAAGGAAACTGCGAAGGCGAAGCTAGAATCAATTGAGAACCAACTCCGAGCGGTGAAGGACAAAGCTGATAAGTGGTCTCAGCTGAATGATGATATCCGAGCACAACTGAGCTCGACCGTCATAGAAAGGGATGCCCTCGGAAGAGAATATGAGACACTGAAGACTGAATTGGACATAACCTCCATTGATTCCGAGGAAATAGTGGCCCAGTACAAGGTTGATATGGAGGTAACTGACACCTGCCTAATGACAAAGGCTGAATCCGTGAATTGGCTATCCTGAAGACATACCCTCAAAGAGATCCACACCCGAGGCTTTGACCTATTAGCCGAGATTGAGGAATCTAAGAAGCTCGAGGCCGAGGCAAAAGAGCTTTACGATCCTGAGGGTGCCGAAGGCTCCAAGGGTTCTGATGGATCTAAGGGCTCCGATGGTTCTAATGGTGAGTCGGGCCCCGGTGAAGACCAGGTTTTTTTTTTGGGAACTTCCTAATAGGTTTGGTGCCTATGGGATTCATTAGCCCGGCATTCGAATTTTCTTCGGACGACAATCCCCGAATAAGAGTAGCATTTGGGTTCGATAGTCCTCGAGCAGGGGTAGCCCTTGGGCTCAATAGTCCCCTAGTAGAGTTAACACATGGGCTCTAGGATCTGGAATGGAATAAGCAAAAAAGGCGTAATAGAAAAGCGGAACTTTCTTTCATTTATCAGTGTGTAAAGTACATGATCGAAAGTGCATAAAAACCTTATGTCATAGCTAGAGTGGACTATGTGAGCATGGTTCATGATGACCGTGTGTCCCTTACAATGAATCCTAACAACCAAGCCTTAGCTTCTAGCATACAAAGTTTCCTTCTTTCCTTGCTAAAAACCTTAATCTGAGGGTAATGGCCCCCAATATTCGAGGTCGAACTTGTGAGGGCTCGGATAATGTTTATATGATGTGAACGATATTGACTTCAATTTGAAACTGATCTTCAAATCTAACTCAGCATGTGTTTACTGTTGACTCGTTAAAAACTTTGCCAAAAAAACCCATTTTGGGACAAATTTGGTTCAAGGGAAAAAGAGTGCAACGCATGCTTTCATACCTAATAGCCACATCCATCCTTGGTGGTTTACCTGCAAATGTTAGTCCAATTCATAACATGATTAAAGATTAATTAAGTTTGTACCTTGGCAGTAGTACCGCTTTAAGTGTGTCATGTTCAAGTTGTTCGGTAGTTGCACACCATTTCTTGCTTCGAGTTTGTACGAGCCTTTGTCGCTTATTCTGACAACTCGATATGGTCCTTTCCAATTCGGTCCCAGCTTCCCCTCATTCGGATTCCGGGTGTGTAATGTTATTATCGTCAACACCAAGTCCCCGATCTAAAAGTGTCGAAGGTTGGATCTTCAGTTGTGGTATCTTTCTATTTGTTGTTTCTGGGCGGCCAACCAGACCAGGGCAATCTCACGCCTTTCATCCTATAATTCCAGGTTTGTGATCATGGCCTCGCCGTTTGACTCTTCTGTCGCGTATTGGAATCTGAGGCTTGGTTCTCCTACTACAACTGGTATTAAGGCTTCGGCCCTGTAGACCAAAGAGAACAGGGTGGCTCTGGTACTGTATTTTTAGGTAGTACGGTATATCCAAAGGACTTCGGGATTTCCTTCCATTTCCCTTTGGCATCGGTCAACCTCTTTTTCAGATTTTGAAGTATGGTCTTGTTTGTTGAATTTGCCTGCCTGTTTCCAGTAGGGTGATAAGGCGTTGATAGTATCTTCTTGATATTGTGGTCTTCGAAAAATTTATTTATCTTGCTGCCGATGAATTGTTTTCCATTATCGCAAACGACCTCGACCGTTTATCCTGAATTGGCATATTATGTGGTCCCAGCTGGCAGTCGTCGCATTTTCGTATGAAGCCCTTCATATCTTACTCCATCTTGGTCTAGTAATAGTCGGCCCTGATTAATTTCCGAACCAAAGATTCTGCTCCCGAATGGTTCCAGTGAGTGCCTTCGTGAACTTCTCTCAAAGAGTATTCGGTGTCTGCCGGCCTAATCATCTGGCTAGCGGACCGTTGGCACGCATGGATCTCGATTCTTTGGGATTCGAGGGAAATTTTCTACTCTTCAAGTAGTCTATTACTTATTCCTCCAATCCCAAGTTAAACTCCTCGAATTTACTTCGGCGTGGCCTTCTTCTATCACCGACTTCATGAGCTGTACTACTGTTTCCCGAACTGAATTTATCGGCATCGACCTATGATCCCAATTTATCTAGAGCATCAACCTCACTATTCTGATCTCCGGATACGTATTGCAGGGTCCATTCCCTGAATTGATGCAGCGTTACCTATAGTTTGTCTAGGTACCATCACATCCATTCCTTCTTTACTTTGAACGTCCCATTAACTTGATTTACCACGAGGAGGGAGTCACACTTAGCTACGATCACCTCGATCTCAAGGCTTTTAGCCAATTCGAGACCTACAATCATGGCCTCATACTTGGCCTCATTGTTAGTCAATTTCACAGTTCTAATAGACTTCCTAACTACATCCTCATAGGTTGTTTTAACATGATGCCGAGCATGGACCCCTTTCCGTTGAGGCACCATCCGTAAAAAGGATCCAGATTCCCGAGGTAGTCCCCGAGGTTAACAATAATTCCCTTTTGACTTCACATATTAAGGCCGACATAATGTCGGCTGTGAAGTTTGCCAAAATTCAAGAATTTATGGCGGTTCAGGGTCGATACTCGATATGGTACCCGCTGATTTTGATGGCCTATTTGGACAACAGGGCCGAGAGATCGGGTTTGTGCATGATGTTCCTTAGTGGGTAAGAGGTTCACGAACATATGGGGTGGCATTGAAAGTATGTTTTTAACTTTGTATAGGTGCTTAGCAAAGCGAACGGCAATTTTCCAGGTAAGGATACCTTGTTTCGGCCTCGCCTAGATTCTACTAATATAGTAAATAGGAGATTGTGTACCTTCATCTTCCCAAACTAAGACTCCACTTACCGCTACCTCAGAAACCGCCAAGTAAAGGTACAATTGTTCGTCCGCATTCGGAACGTGCAGTAGGGGCGGACTCGATAGGTACTTTTTGGGTTCTTCAAAAGCTTTTTGGCATCATGGGGTCCAGGAAAAGTTATTCTTCTTCTTTAATAGTGAGAAGAACCGATGGCTTTTGTTCGAAGACTTTGATATGAACCGGCCCAGGAAGGTTATACGCCCGGTTAGCCGCTGAACGGCCTTGGCGTTGTCCACCATAGTGATATCTTTTATGGATTTGACTTTGTTGGGATTGATCTCGATCCTTCGATTGGACACCATGAACCTGAGAAAGTTTCCTGATTCGACCCCGAATGCACACTTCCCCGGGTTCAGTTTCATATTGTATTTTTTCAATATGTCGAAGGTCTCCTTCAAATGTTTTAAATGGTCCTCTGCTTGCAGGGACTTGAATAACATGTCATCAATATAAACTTCCATTGATTTCCCTATTTGTTCTTCGAACATCCGGTTTACTAGGCGTTGATAGGTGGCACCAGCATTTTTTAATCCGAATGGCATGACATTGTAATAGTAAGTGCCGAATTTAGTGATAAAAGAACTCTTTTGTTGATCGACCGGTTCATCCGAAGTTGATTGTACTCGGAATAGGCATTGAGATAACTGAGTGTCTCGTGTCTGGCCATCACATCGATTATCTTATCGATGTTAGGCAAAGAGAAAGAATCCTTGGGGCATGCCTTGTTTAGATCTTTGTAATCTATACATATTCTTAGCTTATTCACTTTTTAGGCACTACTACTACGTTAGCTAACCAGTCCGGGGAAGTTAACCTCCCGAATGGATCCTATTTTAAGGAGTTTAGATACCTCGTCCTTGATGAATGAATGTTTGACCTCGTATTGCGGCCTCCATTTCTGCTTAACTAGGTGGAACGTCGGATCCAAACTCAGCTTATGAGTGGTCATCTCCAGCGAGATCCATGTCATGTCAAGATGGGATGAAGAAAAACAAACTATGTTAGCTTTGAGAGAATTAATGAATTTTTTCCTGAGCTTAGGGGTTAACCCCTTGCCCATGTATACCTTTCGATCTGGTAGGTGTTTGATCAATGCGACTTGCTCTAACTCTTCGACCATCGATTTGGTGGTGTTTGTATCATCAGGATCTACGAACGATCTCGAAACACCGTAATTATCCTCCTCGTCTACTCCTCGTTCCTCCGGTTCGGTTGGTACCGACATCGATGATTTCTATTTAACTTTGGCCTTTTTGGTCGGCTCCGTGTTCCTTAAAGTCGAGACGGAAGGAAGTGAAAGTACTTCATCGACTGTGAACATCTCTTTTGTAGCAGGCTGTTCTCCGTAGACCGTCTTGATTCATCCCAGTGTAGGGAATTTCAACGCCTGGTGTAAGGTCGAAGGTGCTTCCCTCATGTTGTGAAACCATGGCCTTCCGAATAGAGCGTTATATATCATGTCCCCTTCGATCACATAAACTTTGTCCCTCGAATTGTCTCGACGGTGTTCACTGGTAGGGTTATATCCCCTTTAGTGGTTTCGCATGCCATGCTAAATCCGTTCAACACCTGGAATGCTGCATTATTTGATCCTGTAAATCCAATTGCTCTACGACCCTCGATCTGATGATGCTGGTCAAGCTACCTGGATCAATCAACACACGTTTAACTCGGGATTTATTAACCAGTACGAATATTACCAGTACATCACTATGAGGTTGTACAATGCCCTCGGCGTCACTGAATGAAACAGTTCCCTCCAGTACATAATCTTGGGTGCATTTTGTATACTTTAGTTCGCTTTATTATTGGCCCTTGGGGGGACATCGACCCCTCCAATAATCATGTTGAAGACATGCTGAGGTTTCTCTTATTTGGTCTATTTGTTGGCGCCCCTATTCCTGAAGTGGTTTTTGGCTCGATCACTCAGAAATTCTCGAAGGTTCCCGTTATTAAACAACTGGGCAACTTATTCTCTCAATTGTCGGCAATCCTCGGCCCTATGGCCATGAGTGCCATGGTACTTACACATTAAGTTAGGATCTCTCTAGGTAGGGTCGGACTGATTTGGTCAAGGCTACTTAGTTTCCTTGATGCGCCCATGAATGATATTATGTTAGTAACATCAACGTTGAAATTATACTCTGATAATCTTGGTGCTTCCCTTCCCCCAGCGGCTTGTCGAAACTATTTTTGCTCATCAGACCTCGGTTGTTAGGCCCTCAATTGTTTCTCTGTTTGTTTCTTATGGGGTGACACCCGGACACATTTCCCCTTTGATCTGCGATGTATGGTTGGTACTGATCTTAGAACGAACTTGATTCATGGTCAACGACTCTCTTAGACCCGTCGTCGACTCTAATGGGATAAACAGACCCAGAAGAGGCTCTGAGTTGGTCGTCCTCGACTCTGAATTTTGATTGGTACCTGTTTTGGACGTCGGCCCAAGATACCGCTGGGTAATTTACCAAATTTTGTTTTAGCTACTGTGAAGCCAATGACCTTTAAGGTTTAAGTCCTTGAGGGAATGCTTGAACGACCCAATCATCTGCAACTGGAGGCAGGTCCATCTGTTCCATTTGGAACCTTGACACGAACTCCCTGAGCATCTCCCTGCTTCTTTGTTTAACCTTGAAAAGGTCCGATTTTCTGGTTCGACCTTGATGGCCCCAGCATGAGCCTTCACAAAAGTATCTACAAGCCTAGTAAACGGGTCAATGGAATTTGGGGTAAGTTGTGGTACCATATCATTGCTCATTTTGACAGAGTCTCGAACTTCTTTAGTAACACCGACTCGATCTCATCATCTTCCAAGTCGTTGTCCTTGATGGCGCACATGTAGGAGGTCACATGCTCGTTCGAATATGTGGTTCCATTATATTTTGGAATATCGGGCATATGAAACCTCTTCGGGATCCGCTTTGGTGTCGCGCTCGGAGGGAAAGGCTTTTGGAAAAATTTCTTGGAATCCGGTCCTTTCAATACCGGGGGTGCTCCCGGTAATTGATCGACCCTGGAATTATGTGTCTCCACATTCTTGTTGTTGCCCTCAATTTTCTTCTCACCCAATTCTACCCGCTTTGTCATTTCTTCAAGCATCTTCATTATCTCGGGGTTGACCCCGGGCTCAACTTCACCCGACCTTTCGATGGTTTCTTCGTTTCTTTGGGTGTTCTCCTGGGATGTTCGGGCTCAACCCTGCCAGGGGCGTGGCCTTGATTCTATAGTTGTGCTATCGTCGCCTGTTGAGCCTGAAACATTTCAAAGATTAGGCGGAGGATTACACCATCACCTTCGCCCTCAGGTGTTTCTTGAACTGTTGGTTGGGACTTCCATGAACACTTTTTTCGGGGTCAGTTAGCAGGTTGACGTCGATAGCAACCTGTGAATTGGCATCGATTGGATCGGCAACTGGGACTCCGTTGGGATCAGAAGGGGGCACCTCATTTCTAGGCACCAGATTGTTGTTTTCGCCATGATGGCCAGACTCAGCCTCAACGTTCAAGTAGGCAGACTGAGAATTTGAAATTTTTAAGTTGACCTGAAATTGAGACTTTAAAGAACAAGCGTATGGATATTTGTATCAAACCACCACTATTATCCTTAGTCCCACGGTGGGCGCCAAACTGTTTACCTTAAAAACGGATAACAATTAAATTTATACACGGTTTTAAGGATATGTGGATTGATTCAACGCAAATAATCAGGATGTTAGATAAATGGGTTAAAGATAAAATGAATAATCAAACCAATTGTGATGTTCCGTCTGGCTTATATTTAGGCTGGAAAGTAGTTATTCCCTCGATTAGAACCCGGGTTCGAGGTCAATTCTGTATAAAGAACAATAAAATAAGAAATTTGCAATAGCTAGAAAGCAGAAACATAAATTTGTATTGCCTTGGTATCCGTGTTACAATGTGTCTTATCAAAGAAAAAATTCCCCTTTATATAGCAGGAGAATTTCATTCCTAGTACAAATCTAAAAAAGGTAAAAATTCTCATCTCTCGTTAATTAATGACCCGTAACCTCCATCGAGCGAGATTAGCATCGTGATATCCGGTTGGTTCCGAATGTCGCGACCCTATATATGTCGCCTACAACCGTTCATTGCGCTTCCAGAAGTCTCAGAGCTCGTTCTGAGTTCGGGGTGTGTCGTCGCATTAGGCCTGAAGGTGAGCACTCCTTCCGGACCTTGATAAAAAGAGTTCCTAGCATCGATTTCAATCTTATGTATTCATACTCTTACTTCTTTTGATCCACCGGGAAATCAGGGTGTGCATTAACTCCGATTTCACCCGTATACAAATGGCAGATTATGTTGTGTCATTTTATAAGAGCTTATAACAACAACAACAACAACAACAACAACCCAGTATAATCCCACTAGTAGGGTCTGGGGAGGGTAGTGTGTACGCAGACCTTACCCCTGCCCTAGGGTAGAAAGGATGTTTCTGATAGATCCTCGGTTGCCTCTCTCCAAGAACGCCCTACCTTGTTGTTGGGGTGATATTTTATAAGAGCTTATGATGTGATGAAACATGATGTGTTTTAGTTTAAATGCAGTCTATATATTGAATGAAAAAAGAAAAGGAAAAAGGAGAGAGCAGAATAAACAAGGCTACCATAATCATATCGGCGACGTGTGATCATGCCAGATACAAGGGCGGCTCTGGGGTAAGGCAAGTGAGGCCCTTGCTTAAGGCCCCCAAATAATTAAGGCCCCAAATATAAGTACTACTATATTATTATATAATATATAATCCATAATTTATATTTATATAATTATTAATAAAAGATTTCAAATTTTAATAGTTTTTAATATTTAGTAGACGTAAGATTGAGTGAGTTAATTGGATAATTCTTTTTCACTAAATTAAATAATATATTTATCTTCTCATCACCCAAAACTAGCTAAGAATTACTTACCTCAATCACCCACTTGAAAATCTCTCCAAGAATTGCTTCCCACCGAGCTCCCAAAATCAATTTTGTGTTTTAAACTCAAACCCTTATTTTTGAAATTTAACACTGCTGCCCAATTATCCTTTATCGCAAACGCGACCATCTTCCCGCGTTCGCGAAGCACAAAACAATCTGCCTCTCTAATTTACCTTACGCGAACACAAAGACATCCAGGAGAATGCGAACCAATGCTTCCTCAAACCTACACGATCGTGGCCCTCTTCACGCTATCGCAAAGAACAAAACGTGTGACCCCAGCTTCTACCTCCTATACCCTACGCGAACGCGACCTTAGCCACGCGTTCGCGAATCACAGCATCCCACAACTACACGATCGCAGCCTCCTTCTCACGAACATGTAGAACAGTGTCCTCCGCTGCCCAGCTAAGCCTACGTGATTGCAAACCTTCCTATTGCACCTGAGAACAGTGTTTCCTTTGATCACGTATAAGGAAACTAGATCAGTGCACCAGAGAATCTGCAGCTATAACACCAAGTCCAAAATTGATACGTTAACCATCTGAAACTCACTCGAGGTCTAGAGACCTCAACTAAACATACCAATAAGTCCTAAAACACGATACGAACTTAGTCGAGACTTTAAATCACATCAAACAACATCAAAAACATGAATCACATCCCAATTCAAGCCTAATGGGACTAAGTAAATCAAACTTCTCCAAACGATGCCGAAACCTAAATTCATGTCCAATTGGCCTCAAAATTTGCACACAAATCATAATTTTGACACCACGGACCTACTCCAACTCCCGAAACCCCAATCCGAGACCCGTAACCACAAAGTCCACTCTCAGTCAAACTTCTAAATTTTCAACTTTCACCATTTCAAGCCTAATTCAACTATAGAACTCCAAATCACAATCTGACACGCTTTTTTAGTCCAAAATCACCTAACGGAGCTAATAGAATCATCAAACTCCATTCCGGAGTCGTTTACACACAAGTCAACATCTGGTCAACCATTTTAACTTAACCTTGAGACTAAGTGTCTCAATTCATTCTGAAATCCTTATGGACCCAAACCAACTACTCCAGCAAGTCACATAACAACTATAAAGCACAAAATGAGCAGTAAATGGGGGAATGGGGCTACAACTCTAAAAACGACCGGCCAGGTCGTTACATCATCTCCCTATTAAACAAAAGTTCTTCCTCGAACGGGTCTAAAAACATACTCGGAGTCTCAAATAGGTGTGGATATCTGCTCCGCATCTCCGGCTCGGTCTCCCAAGTACCCTCCTCAATTGGCTGACCTCTCGACTGCACCTTCACTAAAGCTATGTTCCTTGACCTCAACGTTCAACTCGCTGATTCAAAATGGCCACTGCTCCACATAATAAGTCAAATCACCATCCAACTGAATCGTGCTGAAATCCGAAACAGGAGATGAATTGCCGACATGCATCCGGAGCATAGAAACATGAAAAATTGGATGCACACTCGACAAACTAGCTGGAAAGGCAAGCTTATAAGCCACGTCTCTGATTCTATGAAGTACCTCAAATGGCCCGATATACCGAGGGATCAACTTGCCCTTCTTCCCGAACCTCATAACACCCTTCATGGGTGAAACATTGAGCAGTACCTTCTCCCCAACCATGAAAGCAACATCACGAACCTTCTTATCACTGTAACTCTTCTGTTTAGACTGCATCGTGCGAAGCCGATCCTGAATGAATTTAACCTAGTCCAAAACATCTTGAACCAATTCAGTACCCAATAGCCTAGCCTCACCAACCCACCAAAGATCGACATTGGCCG
Organism: Nicotiana undulata; assembly: GCA_005239495.1. Taxonomy (NCBI): domain Eukaryota; kingdom Viridiplantae; phylum Streptophyta; class Magnoliopsida; order Solanales; family Solanaceae; genus Nicotiana; species Nicotiana undulata. The sequence goes on along the minus strand of ML263835.1, from coordinate 37,701 downwards.
CAATACAAAGCCTCATACAGAGCCATCTCAATGCTCGACTAGTAGCTATTGTTGTAGGCAAACTCTGCGAGCAGAAGAAATTGATCACATGAACCCCCGAAGTCAATGACATAAGCGTGTAACATGTCTTCCAATATCTGAATAGTGTGCGCGTACTGTTCGTCCGTTTGAGGGTGAAATGATGTACTCAACTCAGCCTGACTACTCAACTATAGTTGTAGTGCTCTCCAAAACTGCAATGTAAATTGCGTGCCCCGATATGAAATGATGGACAATGGCACACCGTGGAGGCGAACAATCTCGCGGATGAAAATCTCAGCAAAGCGCTCTCAATAATAAGTAGTCCCAACTAGAATGAAGTGCGCAGACTTGGTCAGTCGATCCACAATCACCCAAATAGCATCGAACTTCCTCGAAGTTCGTGGGAGCCCAACTACAAAATCCATGGTGATCTGCTCTCATTTCCACTCTGGAATCTCTAGCCTCTGAAGCAATCCACCCGGTCTCTGGTGCTCATACTTTACCTGCTGACAGTTAAGGCACCGAGCTACAAACCCCACTTTATCCATCTTCATTCTTCTCCACCAATAGTGCTGCCTCAAGTCCTGGTACATCTTTGCGGCACCAGATGAATGGAATATCGCGATTTGTGTGCATTTTAAAGAATCAACACATGTAGCCCATTTACATTGGGCACACAAATCCGACCCTACATCCTCAACACCCCTTCATCCCCAATAGTAACATATGTGGCATCACTGTGCTCAATTGTGTCCTTAAGGACAAGAAAATAGGAACCTTATGTAGCTGGCGCATGTTCTAGACCCTCTTGCTCTGGCAGTAGAACCGACACTATACTACAACATGCACAACTATTTTAATCTCCCCCAACACTTCAATCCATTACTTAACATGAACCAAGTTAACAATCTTCCTTTCTTTCCTCCACAGGAGACTTTTGTCAACAACCCACTGTTATTCCCATGGAAGGAACAATCAGTAATGATGCCACAAGCTCCACCTCAACCACCAGCCCCACATGCACAACACCAGCCACAAGGCCCACAACCCCCAGGAGATGCAACACCCACAACCTGGAATGGAGGAACTAGATGCAATACAAGACTTTCCACCTCCTCCAGAACCAAAACAAAACAACGAGATGGAGGAGGAGCAAGGGGAACCTCTACTCAGGGGATCATTCACAGAGACTTCAAGAATAAGGGACGCTCAACTACTGCTCTTCCAGGAAATGGAGGACAAGAAGTACATCTTCAACTGTCTAGTAGCGTGTACAAATGCTTCGTTGGCATCAGGCCACCTCTAAACATGGTCGTAGGGAAGTACACATTTGGGTTGATCCCCTAACTCAGGGGGAGCCAGTTTCCTCTAATGGGGAGACCCAATAACTCCTCACCAACCTTCCCCCAAGTCCCGATGAATAAACTTACTAGTTTTTTCATCTGGAATGTCAGAGGTGGCAATAATGCTACCTTTAGAAGAAACTTTAAGGAACTTCTCGTTACCCACAAACCATGCATGGTGGAGTTACTAGAAACTAGGATGGATGATCACTCCACTCTGAGGGATACTTTCAACTTTGATGGTATACTGGAGGTCCCTGCCCAAGGTCAAGCATGGGGGATAGTCTTCCTATGGATAGGCAGCATGGTCACTGTTACTAGAATCGGTCAATCCAACCATGAACTCCACGTCATGATCCAGGTAGCTCCTAATCATCAACCTTGGGTCTTTAGTATTATTCATGGTAGTACTAGAATTACTAACTGTATCTAGCTTTGGGAAAATTTAGATACTATTGCGAACACCTACCATGGTTTATGGTTAGTTGGTGGTGGCTTTAATGAAATTCTTAGCCAAGAGGATAAGTGGGGTGGTAGACAAATAGATTCTGCCAGATTAGTAGGTTTCGTTCTTCTATCAACCAGTGTAGGCTTATTGATATGGGATTCAAAGGGAGTAGATAATTAGATATACATGGTCTAATCATAGGCAGCGTAGAAATGGTGTATTATGGAAAGACTTGATTGTTGTTTCACTAATGATGAATGGGTTCGCTACTATCATTGAGCCACTGTAACTCATCCACCCAAAACCTACTCTGATCACAATCCTCTATTAGTAACCATCAATAATACTCGCCCCACTAATACTAGAAAACCCTTTAGGTTTGAACCTTTTTGGTGCTCCCACCCAAAATTTATTAGTGAAGTTACTCATAGTTGGCATAATAGGAACTTTAGTGAAGCCATAAGCATCTTTAAGGAAAATATCACCACTTGGAGTTCCTCTACTTATGGAGACATTTTTAAGAAAAAAAGGCACCTACTAGCTAGGCTAAATGGTATACAGAAATCCCCTACATACCCGACTAGCCAATTCCTCAATCAACTCGAATCGTAGCTTTCAAATGAGTATAACAGCATCCTTCGTATACTTTTGGAAAATTAGATCCGGGATCGACTGGCTTTGTGACGGGGACGCTAAAACTAGGTTTTTCCATCTCTCTATTATAAATAGGCTGAGAAGAAATATAATCTCTTTCTTCAAAGATGACACTGGGAGTTGGATCACTGATCCAAATATGCTTCATCTAATGTCTCACAATATTTCCAAGAAATATACACTACAAACCATCTGCAAACTAACTGGAAGGATCTTCATAATAGCCCAACGTGCTACCACTAAATGGATCTCTCCCAGTTGGACCGCCCATTACATGATTAGGAAATTATAAATAGTCTTTTCTCTTTTAAACCATTCAAGGCGCCTGGGCCAGATGGTTATCACCCCTTCTTCTTCCGAAAATACTGGCACATAGTAGGAAAATCAGTACTGGAATATTGTCACTATATATTTCTACATCAAACAATTCCAAAAAAACTAAACAACACCTTATTATGCCTTATTCAAAAATTTCCTAATGCAAACAACTTAAAGTATTTCCGCCCATAGGGCTTTGTAATACTTTATACAAAGTCATTACGAAAGTTATTGTCAATCTACTCCAACCCTTCCTGTCAAAATTAATTAGCCCGTATCAAACTAGCTTTCTTAAAGGAAGACGTGCTTGTGAAAATACTATCATAATACAATAGCTTATTAACCACCTAAACCCTACAAAAGGATCGAAAGCAAAACTTATTGCAAAACTTGACTTGGAAAAATCATTTGACCGCCTTGAATGGTCGTTTATCTACAGAGCTCTGCACTACTTCAGATTCCCCCCCTAAATTACATAAGTCATTATGAATTGTGTTTGCTCAACCAATATATCTATATTAGTTAATGATTCCATGACTAATTCCTTTCACCCAACAAGAGGCATCAAGCAAGGTGATTATTTCTCACCTTATAAATTTATCTTATACATGGAATTACTGTTCACGTACATTCGCCACTAAGAAGATATTGCGAATTGGGACCCAATTCATATTAGTAGCAATGGTCCATTTTTCTCACACATTTTTTTCGCAGACGACCTCACACTCATGGCCAATGCCAATAGAAAATCAGCCCTCACAATCCAATACTACCTCTCATACTTTTTTTCAGGGCAAAAAATAAATTCCGCAAAATCAAAAATTATTTTCTTAAAAAATTATTCACCCACAGTAAAAGACAACATTGCCTCGACACTGGCCATTGCCATTGGTCAGAATTTTGGCAAATATCTTGGTTTTTCTATTCTCAACCACAAGCCTAAACAATCCAACTTCCATTATATCCTGGAAAATATGCGTAATAAATTGTCCAGTTGGAAAATAAATTTCCTCTCAATAGCAGGAAGAACTACCCTCGCCTTGGCAACTCTAAACTCTATTTCAAATCATACAATGCAATATTTTCACCTACCAAAAAAAAAACATTAAGGCAATTGACAAAATTCATCATAATTTTATTTGGGGCATCACTACAAATCATTAAAAAAATTATTATATTAACTGGGATACTATTACTCTCTCCAAACAACATGGGGGTCTAGGCATACAACAAGCCAAGAATAAAATTATCGCTTTACTCAGTAGCTTCTTTTGGAGACTTTTTACAAAACTACAAAGCCTATGGACAACCACTCTTATCAACAAATATAGTAATAGACAAACTACCTCCTCTTGCTCATTCATTTGGAGAAATATCATATGTGGATGAGATGTTTTCTCTAAGGGACTAGGATGGATAGTAGGCAATGGGAAAACAACGAACCTCTACCATTCAGCTTGGATCCCCCTTTCACCGCCATTAAATTCTTTATTACAAGTCCCAATGTAGAGAGAAGAACACAAATTAAAGATGGACGATACGCTACTAAACAACCAATGGTTTTGGAGCAGGTTATCCTTTCCCCTACTCGTTGAAATTCAAAATAGTATCCTGAGTATCATCCCAAACCCTATGAAGAACGACATTCCAGTTTGGACATTGAACTCTAATGGCCTATTCTCCACGAAATCAACCTACCAAATAATCCAAACACTAACACTTCCCACCACTAACTTCTCTTGGATTTGGTCTCACATAACTCTCAATAATATTAAATTTTTCTTATGAAAATTCTTGCATAATCGATTGATTACAAGACATTACCTTCATCGACTAGGGATGAATACATCCTATGCATGTCCCACTTGCGTTAACTCTGAAGAAATAATTCAACTCATCGTCCTCTAATGCCTCATCGCCACTCACTTTTGGAATAAATTAGGTATTGATGTACTGCCACTTGAAAACCAACAAACACACTCCTCAAGCTCAAGGACCTCAAACCAAACCCCTCTAATCATATGACTACCTGGGAATACTTTTTTTCATCCGCCTTATGAATTCTTTGGACAAATCGAAATAATAACAACTTTTACAACTTGACTAAAATATTATCCCCTACCTTTGTCCTCATGAAAACTTTAGAGTTCCGACATATAGTTGCACATGTTACTAGCTTAGAAACTATGCACTATGTCTAATGCATATGACATACCCCTCCTCTTAGATACTATAAAATCAATACAGATGGATCCTTTACAAATGCAGCAAATGGTGGAGGCATTGGAGGAGTATTTCAAAATGCAAATAGGAATTGTGTCTTAGCCTTTGTGGGATGTCAGTTTGGATATAACCACACATAAATGGAGCTTCTAGCTCTCCAACAAGGGCTTCATATCGCTTGGGATAAACACTTGATACCCTTGGAAATATAAACAGATTCTACTGAGATCATTCTCTTGTTAGAACAGAACCACCCTGCTTATTTAAAAATTGCTGATAAATGCAGGTACCTACTGGAGAAACTGGGGAATCCTCAAGTCAGACACTGCTTCAGAGAGAGTAACAAAGTTGCCCAACAAGGAAGAAGTAAGACCCCATATAAAATGTCACCTTTTTGCCTCCATATCCATCCATCTTGAAGCTCATACAGGAAGATGCAGAAGTCTTAGGAATCGCTAAAACAATTTCTAATATTACTCACAACAATCTAGCTGCATTGGGAAATCTATGTTGTATTAATAGTAACTCTCATGTCACTACTAGTACTACTGCTGCTGCTTTGATGGCCAATGCCACGAACAGTACTTCTGTAATACTTAACTATTTTNGGGGGAAAGCCCCAAAAAATTTTTTTTTAATATTTTAATTTTTTTAAAAAATTTTTTTTTTTTTAAAAAAAAAAAAAAAAAAAAAAAAAAAACTCGCCATGCAAGAGAGGCGTGGAGATCTTTTTTTCCTTTAAATGAGAAAATAAAGTGAGAATTACACATCAATACAACCCACACATATATTAATGAAAACATAAAGCATCAAACATCGCAATTACTCATTATTTTAATTAAGCCTGTATTTTTAGACAATCCAAAAAATGAGATAAAATGGAGTGCATAAAAATGAAGTAAGGGATCATCTATCTAAGAGTATTTTGGCTTTTGCAAAGTATTTTTCTTTATCGTGATTAAATCAAACTACTCACAAAGTCACCGACAAGGGTTATGGTGGATTGGTAAATGATGGAAAACATGTATGAACAGCGGAAGCAAATAGCCAGGGTCACTTGCATGTAATATAGACAACACATAATCACAGATTATAATCGAACATAAAATCGATACTTATCTCTTGAAGCGTGACCGCGATGGCGATAGGAACCTCTAAGAAAGAGCAAAGTCGTCCACGAGATCATCCTCCAGTTCGTGGACCATCCTCCAGTTCCACGGTCTTCTGCTGTGTGACCCGAATAATGCCCGGAACTAGCGAAACTCGTGTGGGCGAGTTTCTCCTAAGAAAATTGTGTAGTAAAACCTTAGCCTCCTTATGGAATAAGACCCCCTTTATATAGGTACAGGTTTTAGGGTTTAAAACCTTTTTCTAAACCTGTTGGGTCTTCCTTTTCCACCAAGAAATAGAATTCCATTTAATTCCTAATTATTCGGGCACAGCAGGGACCGCAGTATTTAATTAACGAAGCTTCCTATTATGGACGTAATTCGAAATATCCGAATTAATACTACCATAATAAATTACGAATTATTCCACTAAAAATTCATAACTGCACTCCTCAGTTCAATTTTGAAATTCTTCCATTAAACCTTATTTAACTCCCCATGTTAAGATTCAGATACTAATCAAATAAATTAAATTACTGACAAGTTAATTCATTGATTATTTCCTTTAGACTTTCGCTTAACTTATTTCATGTGCCGGATACAAAATCCACCTGCAGGGTTTACACATGAAAACTTATAAGCTTTCATAAAGGTGTATCATCAATCTCTAGACCGAGACATGGATTCCATCAACTAATTATTACTTCGCCAATGTACATTATTATTATCCAATTTACCAGGCATATTGACCCACGAAAGAATCTCGCCTTTTAATAAATCAAAACAATAATAATATACACAGCTAATAATAATTACATCAAGATTAAGAGTATAAGTACATTTAATGGCTAGAGAGTTTATTTTAATAAGTCAGTATAAAATACTTATCTCTACTTGGTCCGTTCAATACATACAAAATGTACTAGCACAAGAAGTTGGAATTAAACCACTCCCATAATCAAGATAAATTATATTTAATCTTGTGCTACAATCATCCATGATGGTTTGTCCAATTCCATCATTAGATTGTGAACATTGTCTTTATGTTTATAAGAACCGATGATTTAATCTTCCGTGTATAAGCTAAACTCTATACACTAAATCATCTACTATATAAACAAAGGACACAGACATATATATGATCTATTTAAAACTTTATTAAAATTGAATAAATAATTGTTCCATAATAAATACTATATCCAAACCAAAATTCATGGTTAATAGTCTATATCCCAACAGTAAGTACTCTTTCATTCTTAACCAGAGGTCTCGGGTTCGAGTCCCTGGGTATGGAGTCGCCTTTATTAGGGAGCGCTTTATCCCCCAATGTTGAATTTCTCGGCGCGAATCCGAATTTAATCGGGCCCCATTGTGAATACCGTACACCGGCTGGGAAACCAAAAAAAGAAAAAACTACTCACAAAGTCACGTACTGGTGTTGTTACTATATATTTGAGACAACAACTATATGATGTTTTTAGAACCAAATTAATCAAAGTAAAAAGATTACAAGTGCAATAATTTTTTCTATAAAATACATTGATAGTGGGAAAAAATAAAGCATTATCTTGTAATATAATTGGGTATATGATTTACGAAATTAATTTCAAAGAATTTATATATGTCTGCTAGTAGAATTTTATGACAATATTTATGGGACTAACAGTTAATCTTAGAAACTTTTGAGTTTTGGAAGGACATATCGATACTTGTAGAAGTACTATTCTATTGTTTAATAAAGGAAATGGTCTCTTATTACTATTTACAATTTGAATACAAAAATAATAATTATTTCAAATCTCTTGTGTATTATTTTTAAATTTTTTTATTAAAAAATATAAAATCAAAAACAAATTTATAGGAGGATACAAATTGAAGCGTGTATGTATATATATATATATATATATATGATGAGCTTCCGCCTAGAGGAGAAATAGAAGATTACAGAGTTATCACAGGAGCCATAATGCCAAAGTCATATGGCTTTCCAGCAGCAGCAAGTGATATGGATCTAGGGGTGGTATGGCACCCGCTAAGATGATAATTTTTTATATAGATATATTGAATTTTTTTATAACAAGGTTAAATATTTGATCTTGCCACCCGCAGTCGTAAACTAGACAAAAGTGTCATGGCTGGTAGACCTTTTCGAGAGCTTTTCTCGTGTGTAAAATTCAAGTTGGAATTTATCTTGAACCATGCCTGACATTCCCTTTTCTTTGTGCGTTTTATTTCCTTTTGTCCCAGTCATATTTCTTTTCGGCTGCCTCCCAATTTTCTGTTTGTCGTTTTTTATTTTTTTTCTATTCTATTATTTTATATATGATCTCTTGCAAAAACAGTCAAAAAAGATACTCTAAAATTTTTAAATTATATAAAATAAGCATTCCTCTTAATATTAAAGTTATGAGTTTTCTTCTTTCACATCCGAGAAACTTGAATCTTAATGGCAATTTTGGATTGAGATCATTTTTATTTTTCATCTTTTTTTTTATTATATCATAAAATTTTGTGTTATTATATGGTTGTTAAATATAATTTAAAATTTTTACTATTGAATTATAATGAAAATTTCGTAAACATTGCTTAAAAAATATGAGATTTATGATTTTGATTTTTTGGAACTTTTAGTTTATTTTATACTTATGGGGCATCATTTACTTATTGAAGATATCTTTTTAAAAAAATTCTTATTCCGATCGATGTAATTCTCTTATTGAAGGTTTATCTTGCTTGTGTAAATTTATTTTTAGTATACAAAAAAAAAGATGTAATTTTCTAGTGAAAATATTGATTTTACTTGTGTTGTTATAATAAATGTGTTATTTCTTATTTAAAATACTAATTATGGTTGTTTTTTTATATCTGAGATATAAGTTTTATATTTGCAAATAAAAAAATATCTATTAGGTTGATCCGAATAAACTCAAAATATCCGAATAAACATTCGTACCAAATTTAGTATTAATCACTACAAGATATACGTTAAAGGAAATTATGGCACCCGTCATCTTCAAATCCTAGATCCGCCTCTATGTGGATATGTGCAAAATAGTTGCAGTTACTATTGTTGTCAACAAAAATGATAAACTATTATGTAAATAAATTAGCCATTGACATAACTTTAGGAATCAATTTCTCGCGAAAACACTTACAGATCATGAAGCACATTTGGTGTAGGCATGACTTTGTTACTTTATTCCGCACGCAGTTAAACATTACGCTTAAGAAGGAATATTTAACCAACCAGTTGTATACTATACTATGAAAACGACGTAAGTAGCTCAGATGTGAAATAGGAAAAACTAAGGATGAAGGAAGTAGCAAGATAGATACATATTGTGTACAAATTGAAGGATGTAGAAATTAAATTACAGCAGGGTTGCTGGGTACTAAATACATGAATCAAAGGCATATATATATTGGGATAATCTAATTATTGGAAAAGCAATCACCTTTTTGTTTCTAGGAGTGTTTCAAACTGTGATTCAATTCGTTGTGTTACTTTCTTATTCCAATCGTAAAATTTACCGTGGAACTATCATAGTATTTGATGAATCTACCTTTCGTTGAAGCAAATCGAATTGTTGGTTTCCCTAGAGGGAAAAGATGTCTTTATTCTTCTTTCACATGCTTTTTGTCGCATGTGAAAAATATACCGAGAAAAAAATATATATTTTTTCGACTATTATTTTGAGAGCGACTCTACAATATTAATTTACCTTTAAGACAAGAGAGTTAGAGATTGAATGTTGAACGCTTATAACTCTTTCAGCTTTCTACTTCTGGTAAGGAGCTAAGAATTCCCATAATTTAGCCTTCTTTGTTTCCGAGCGAGGTGGAAGGTTACAAAATTAGTTTGAAGCAGAAATTGTATTAGTCGTCAAAAGTTTGAGGATATTTGCACTCTTAAATTCAAGGAGAAGTAAAAGAATATTTTCTTCTTTCTTCGATTTCTACAAATTAAAATAACATTGAGCATATTGATTTATGTACTCCAACAAGATGCAATACTGTTCCTATCGTTAATCAACATTTTTAATGAAGTTCTCCCACGCAATAAAATCAGTGACAACTAGCCAAATTTCCATATATGTATATCTAAATCAGGTTTTATATGAATACGTTGTGAATAGTTTAAGGATGGATGCCCGTGCTTCTATGGACACTCATTTCCCTCGCTATTTGATGTTGAGTATTTCCTTTCTCTTACTATTTGTGAAGAGAAGGTTTACTTTTTAGGCTTATAAATAACCTTGTATCTGATGGGTAAAGACACATCAAAGTGAAAGAAGAAAATACTTCTTCCTTTTTTCTATCTCTTCTTATTTATATTTTACGGCATTACTTTTATTTTATAACATGTTATCAGCACGAAGCTCTAATTTTATCCTTAACCCCCGCTAAGTTGAACCATATTTTATTAAGGTATGTATCATTATATTGATTTGGTTATGGCAGTACATATCTTATGCTCACTGTTTGTAGACTCTTGGGCATCTTACATACTTCAAGTACATTGCAGTGATAAACTAACTATTTCCTTCAGTGCTCAACTCTTAGATGACCTCAAAGTCATCACACTAGCTACCCACTAATGACATACTTGTATTATTCATGAACTTCCAGGATCAAAACATATCTTTTAAGGCATTTTTGAAGAACTGTGACAAGTAATAATTTTACATTAGTTTAATTACTGTATATTTATTGGATTGGAACATATAAATATTGTTAATCACGTTCAATTTGTTTAACACATATATATCAATAATATAAAGTGAAATAAAATAGTATGTTATTTTCAATTTATGGCCAGAATAAAATAGAATAGTTGGTTGTTTACATGATATAGCTTTATTTTCGTTTCTTTTTTCCTTACTCGTTTTCATTAATTGTTTATTAATATAATTATTTCTCTAATTTATTTATCTTTTATGATAGTTTTCACTATGTCAAATTTATCAAAACTTGAATTTGTGGCACTTGACATCACCGGGAAGAACTATTTATCATGAGTCCTTGATGCTGAAATTCACCTTGACGCTAAAGGTCTTGGAAATACTATTATACAAGGAAATGAAGTATCAAATCAAGGTAAAGCGAAGGCCATGATTTTCCTTCGTCATCGTCTACATGAAGGGTTAAAAACTAAATATTTAACCGTAAAAGATCCACTTGAATTATGGACTAATTTGAAGGACCGATATGACCACCTAAAACTTACGGTATTTACCGAAAGCTCGGTATGAGTGGATACATTTAAGGTTGCAAGACTTTAAAACCGTAAGTGAATATAATTCTACTATCTTTAAAGTAAGTTCTCTATTAAAATTATGTGAAGACACACGAGTACTTATTAGAAAAAATATTTTCTACTTTTCACGCTTCAAATGTGGTGCTACAACACAATACCGTGAAAAGAGTTTTAAGAAATATTCGGAGTTAATCACATGCCTACTTGTGGCAAAGCAGAATAATACTCTACTAATAAAAAACCATGAGCCCGTCCCGCTAGGTCAGCTCCATTTCCGGAAGTGAATGTTGTAGCAACATATGATAAGTTTGAAAGAAAATAAAATAATTACCGCGGCCGTGGACATGGTCGTAGACGTGGACGTGGCAGGAGACGAACAATTATCGTCATTATGGTAGAAATAAACTGGAGAACAATAAGGGCTCTCAAATTAATCCTTCAAAGAGTAAAATTAGTATATGTCATCGATGTGTATGAAAGGTCATTGGGCACGCATTTGTCGTCCACCAGATTATTTTGTCAAACTTTATCAAGCCTTCCTCATAAAGAAAGAAAATAATGTGGAGGCACACTTGACCTTTCAAAATAATGATGATGAAGCATGTCCCTCAAACAAATATGATTCCGAGGCACATCTTACGTATAAAGATGATAATTTTGGAGGCCTAGAAAATATTACTCATTTAGAACCTGGAGACTTCTTTGAGGATATTAAGTGAAGAACTAATCATCTTACTGGGGAATGAAGCTATAATAAAAGTTGTCATTTTTATGTTAGCAAGTAGTTTATTTTTCTTGAGTGTATTTTCCTAATGCATGATGTGTTGCTAATTTCTACATTCTTAATGTATTTCTTAATGTTTTTTTTCTGTTTGTCTTCATATTTCTTATGATGTATTTTTTAAATTTTTTTATGAAGAATATGAAAATTCCCCAGTCTTCAGTTGGACTCAAGATTAACAAAGATGATATATGTCCTCTGGATAGTACTACAACACACACTATTCTAAAAGATAAGAGATATTTCTCCTATTTGATAATGAAAGCAGCCAGTTAATACAATATCTGGTAGTACAAGATTAATTGAAAGTTATGGAAGAGACAATTTATTACTACCAGGAGGAACAAATTTGGCTATTGATGAAGCACTATGTTGTAGTAAATCTCAAAGAAACTTATTAAGTTTCAAATATATTTGCCAAAATGGCTACCATATTGAGACTACAAATTATGAAAAGATTGAATATCTTTATATTACTACAATAATGTATGGTAAGAAATATGTGCTTGAAATGTTACCTGCTCTTTCCTCTGGCTTATACTACACAAGTATTAGCAGGATTGAAACACATGCCATAGTAAACGAAAAGATTACTAATCAAGATAATTTTATTATTTGGTATGACCGGTTGGGCCATCCTGGTTTTAATATGATGCGTAAAATAATTGAGAATTCACATGGACATTCAATGAAAAACCAAAAGATTCTTCAATTTAATGAATTCTCTTGTGTTGCATGTTCTCAAGGCAAATTAATTATTAGACCATCATTTATTAAAGTTAGGATGAAATTTCCTACATTTCTAGAACGTATACATGGTGATATATGTGGTCTCATACACCCTCCATGTGGACCATTCAGATATTATATGGTTTTGGTAGATGCATCTACAAGGTGGTCACATGTGTGCTTACTATCAACTCGTAATATGGCATTTGCGAGATTGTTGACTCAAATAATAAAACTAAGAGCACAATTTCCAGATTATGCAATTAAGACAATTCGTCTTGATAATGGCGACGAAGCGAGGTTTGGAACCCTTCAATTACAAAGTGGAGCCTCTCACAATGGGTAGGATTATTGCATTTCTTATATTTGACTCTTCTATTTGATAATATATATATAGGAAGTTGTTTACATCTCAAGCCTTTAATGATTATTGTATATCAACGGGATAACAATTGAGCATCTGATTGCTCATGTTCATACACAAAATGGTCTAGAGGAATCACTGGTCAAACGCCTCCAATTAATTGCTAGACCAATGCTTATGAGAACAAAACTTCTCATTTCAGTATGGGGTCATGCTATTTTGCATGCAGCAGCACTTGTGCGGATAAGGCCCGAAAGTTATCACAAAGTCTCCCCATTGCAATTGGCTTTTGGTCAGGAGCCAAATATTTCTCATCTTAGAATCTTTGGTTGTGTTATATATGTTCCAATTGCTCCACCACAACGAACAAAGATGGGTCCTCAAAGAAGGTTGGGGATATATGTCGGATATGAATCTCCTTCTATTATAAAATATCTAGAGCCGATGACTGGAGATTATCTACGGCAAGATTTTCTGATTGCCATTTTGATGAATCAGTATACCCAACATTAGGGGGAGAAAATAAGCAGCTGAAAAAGGAGATAGATTGGAATGAATTATCACTGTCTCATTTAGATCCTCGAACAAATCAATGTGAACAAGAGGTTCAAAAGATTATTCATTTGCAAAATATTGCAAATCAACTGCCAGATGCATTCACTGACCTACCAAGGGTGACTAAGTCACATATTCCAGCTGCTAATGCTCCAATTCGAGTTGATATTCCGGTAGGATAATTAATTAAAGCAAATGAGTCTATGCCACGCTTGAACGTGGTAGACCAAAGATAAAAATCCTCAAAGAAGAAAAGGAGAAAATGATCAAAGTGATCATAACAGGGAGGTAGTGGCTCAAGAAGAGCCCCAAGACGTAATAAAATATAAGACCTTAGGGGAGGTCCAGGTACCTGAAAATAATGAGAATGAAGAGATATCAATAAGTTACGTCTCAACGGGAAAAAGATGGAACCGAAACAATATTGTTATCTATAACAATTTTTGCTTATAATGTTGTTGTTGAAATAATGCAACAAGATGAGGATCTTGAACCAAAATATCTCGATGAATGTAGACAGAGAAATGATTGGCCAAAATGGAAAGACGCTATCCAGGAAAGTTAACTTCACTTGAAAAACGTGAAATCTTTGAACCTATAGTTCGTATAAATCCAGTAGGGTACAAATGGATTTTTGTGCGAAAACGAAATGATAAAAATGAAGTCGTTAGATATAAAGCACGACTTGTGGCACAAGGGTTTTCGCAAATACCTGACATTGATTATATAAAGACATATTTTCATGTAGTGGATGCTATCACCTTCAGATATCTCATAAATATGGCAGTGCATGAAAAACTTGATATGCGTCTAATGGATGTTGTCACAGCCTATTTGTATGGATCATTAGACAACGAAATTTTTATGAAAATACCTGAGGGATTTAAAGTGCCAAAAGCATATAAGAGTTTTCGTTAAACTTGTTCAATAAAGCTTCAGAAATCTTTATACGAATTGAAACAATTAGGTCGTGTGTGGTACAATCGCCTGAGTGAATACCTGTTGAAAGAAGGGTACAAGAATGATCCAAGTTGTCCTTGTGTCTTTATAAAAAGGTCTGGATATAAATTTGTTATAATCGCCGTGTATGTTGATGATCTAAATATCATTGGAACTCCTGGGGAACTTCAAAAGCAGTACATTGTTTGAAGAAAGAATTTGAAGTAAAAGATCTTGGAAAGACATGATTTTGTCTTGGTCAACAAATTGAGTATATGAAAGATGGAATATTTGTCAATCAATCAACATACACCGAAAAGATTTTAAAGCGATTATATATGGATAAAGCACATCCATTGAGTACCCCGATAGTGGTGAGATCACTTGATATAAAGAAAGATTCATTCCGACCTCATGAAAATGATGAAGAGCTTCTTGGTGTCGAAGTACCGTATCTTAGTGTAATTGGGGCATTAATGTATCTTGCGAATAATTCCTGACCAGATATAGCTTTCTCAGTAAGCTTATTGGCAAGATTTAGTTCTTCGCCAACACAAAGACACTGGAATATGGGTTTATTTTATTCAAATGGATCCAAGTCATCATTGATTGGTTATGCAGATGCAGGATATTTGTTTAACCACATAAAGGTCGATCTTAGACATGCTATTTATTTACAAGTGGAGGTACAGCCATATCATGGCGTTCAACGAAACAAACTATGGTTGCTACTTCTTCAATCATGCAGAGATAATATCCATTCACGAAGCAAGTCGAGAATGCGTTTGGTTGAGATCGATAACTCAACACATTCAGAAAACATGTGGTCTCTCTTCGAAAGGCAATATTCCAAAATATTGTATGAAGACAATGTTGCATGCATAGCTCAACTAAAAGGAGGATACATCAAAGGAGATAGAACAAAACACATTTCGCCGAAATTCTTTTTCACTCATGATCTTCAAAAGAATGGTGAAATAGACGTTCAACAAGTTCGTTCAAGTAATAATTTGGCGGATCTGTTCACTAAGGCATTACCAACCTCAACATTTGACAAGCTGATATACAAGATTGGAATGCGTCGTCTTCGAGACATTAAGTGTTGTTTTCATCAGGGGGAGTAATTACACGTTGCACTCTTTTTCCCTTAACCAAGGTTTTGTCCCACTGAATTTTCCTGACAAAGTTTTTAACGAGGCAACAAGAAATGCATATTACATATAATTATGTACTCTTTTGTAGTAATATCTTAGTAAAGCATATTTATTTTATATGGACATCCAAGAGGATTGTTGTGAATAGTTTAAGGATGGATGCCCATGCTGCTATGGACACCCATTTCCCTCACTATTTGATGTTGAGTATTTCCTTCCTCTTACTATTAGTGAAGAGAAGGTTTACTTTTTAGGCTTATAAATAACCTTGTATCTTATGGGTAAAGACACATCAAAGTGAAAGAAGAAAATACTTCTTTCTTTTTTTTACCTTTTCTTATTTATATTTTACTGCATTGCTTTTATTTTATAACAGAATACGTCTATTTTGATCTATTACATCAACTTGAATATTTCAACGCATTAATGTGAAAATTAAAATTAGTTTAGAAGCATTTGTAATTTGATTTGACACCTTATTTTGTTTTAATTTCTACAAGACAATAGAAATGCAGCAAGGGAAAGACAATGTTCAAATCTCATAAAAAATAATCTCAAAATATCCATGACTATTGTTCCTCTAAGACCGTCCATGCATTTCTATTTTCATATTCACATTTTTATTGTGTCAATGGTCTATCAAAAATAATATCTTTACCTTTACAATGTTAGGGGTAAAGTTTGTGTACATCCTATCCTCCCAGGCCACTGGTGTAATTCTCACTAGTTTTTTTTGTTGTTGCTCTTATACAAAAATATATAAAATTATTTATTTTAAAAAATAATTGTATGTAACTCTATAATGTTTAATAAATATTAAATCTTTAAATTACTTGGTAGTCTAAAAATTATAGATATGTCACATCTATCTCATTAATTAAGCCAGTAGGCGCCCAGTAAGGCAAGAAAAATCCAAAAGTTGGCTAGAGAAAAATCCAAGAAAGAGAAAAGAGGATAGCTTAAAATTCTGTTTTTACAGTTTGCTGTATAGCTGCTATAGTATGTGGTTTCTAAGCAAAAAGGGTGCTTCTGGGTTCTCTCCAAATTCAACAGCTGAGGAAGTAACTCAAGGAATTGATGCCTCTGCTCTTACTGCCATTCTTACTGGTAACTAACTCTTTCTTTCTATTTTTCCATACAGATTTTTCTTGATTTAGTATTTAAATAGGTTTTGCATAATGCAAATCTAGTTTCTAATTTTCTTGATATATTGAAACTGATTAATTTTGTCTAAAAATTTGCAGGATTAATAGATTGTTTGTTTTGCCTCAAATCTACATTCATATATGTCTAATCTGCTTAAACACGACTGGAGTTGAGATGCAATAGTTGTTGTGGTTGTAGTGTCTGAAAAGCAGTTATAATCTGTCACTAAATGCTTTCTTTATCTTTACGGATACTTGCTATCAAAGTACATGCACGGGCGGATCGTCGAAAAATTACGCTGTATATATAAGGCAAAATCTGTTTTTTACCTGTATATATTAAGTTTTGAACCCCTTAACACAACTCAGAAGTGTAGTTTAATGGTCAAGGGAGTTCAAAACCTTTATAAGGTCATAGGTTCAATTCCCACTAGCTACAAAAATTAATTTTTTGAACCCCCTTCATGGAGATCCTACCTCCGCCACTGAGTACATGCTTATATTTCTGTTGCGGTTGACAGGAGCATCAAGTGGAATTGGTGCTGAAACTGCACGTGTTCTTGCATTGCGAGGTGTGCATGTAATAATGGGGGTCAGGAATATCTCTGCTGGAAAACAAGTTAAAGAGGCAATAATTAGAGATGTTCCAGAAGCTAAAATTGATGCCATGGAGTTGGATCTTAGCTCACTTGCATCAGTGAGGAATTTTGCATCAACTTACAATTCCTTAGGCCTTCCTCTCAACCTGCTTATGTAAGACGGAAATGGATAAGTGTAGACTTTCTCTTGTTTTAGTTACTTTCTATACTCTCCGACGTAAATTCATAGCAGAGCAATTTCAAGTATTCCTATCTGTGCTTTCTTTTCTTGATTTGAATTTCGTAAACTGTGTTAGGCGTACTTCATGAGAACTAACATACTTATGACCGCTTCATTAGTTTCAACTAGGAGGACGTAGTAATTCGTAAAAATGGAAGTATGTTAACTACTGATGTTGAGAAAGTTAAAGCACCGTGCTTAATTTAATGTCTCCAAAAGTCAGAATTCTGTAATATTAGAAAGTATGTATATCTGCTGTGAGTCTTATGCGCATTTCTACCCTAAGTTCTCATTAAATGTGTGGTGGCCCGGGCATATAAGTATGGATGTATGTATGTATGTAAGGATACAAACAAGAGAAAATAAGAAGTTAAAAGAACATCAAGGGAAGCTAACCATTGTTATGTGTTAGTTTCCAAACACAGCATGCTTTGGTAAAGGTTGAAATAGAATGTCATTAAAAACTTAATTGTGCTGGTAAATAAGATTCAGATGATATTATCTTGTTAAACCCTCCTCTCACCACCATTAGGGTGAACAAAACTTGCATTCATATTCATGAGTACTTGTGCTTTAACTTGCTTATAGACAGACTTTTGAGCACGGAAATAACTAGATCATTGTAATGCTGTGGCAAAGTAACAATGCAGGTATCATGGCGACCCCATTCACACTTTCCAAGGATAAGATTGAGCTGCAATTTGCAACAAATCATGTTGGTAAGTTGCAATACATTTCCTACTAAACACTGAAATGAACTAGTCAAGGAAAATGAGAATAGAAGGACTGGGTATTTTCTATGGATGCAATATGGTTAATATAGGGTAACATGAATCTCCAATCTTTGGGCCTTAACACTGGAGTGATGAGGTCAAGTGTTTTGGCTAAGTGTCTATCTCTAATAATCTACGTCCTGCTTGTTAGACTGTCTGTGATGGCCAATTCTTGGTTTGCTTAAGTTTGGATGATCACCTGGTCTTTACAGCCAAAATTCACATTATTACTCCGTTGTCGTGCTCATGCCTTTAGTTTGCGATGTTGTGTGTTCTTAGATTTTTGCACAACTTTATGACATCTTTTCTAGTTTAATATCATTTTAAAGCAGGCACCCTAGTGGGCATTTGTGGTGTTGGATACTAATTGTTTTAATGCCATACTCCTTCGCTTTGCATGGTTCTGTATTCGTAGATTTCTGCATAACATAATGACATCTTGTATTTACATTATATTTTTGGTGATACCAAGGTCAAATTTCATCACTCTTGAGGGTGACGGGTATATTTATTTGCAGGCCACTTTCTTTTGACAAATTTATTGCTGGAGACCATGAAAAGAACGGCTAGTCAGAGCAGAAAAGAAGGGAGGATTGTTAATGTCTCCTCACGACGCCACAAATTTCCGTACCATGAAGGGATTCGGTTTGACAAAATCAATGATCAATTAGGGTGAATATGCTATAGTCTGACGTATCTTTCATGTGCTAATTCTTTAATTGTTGAGTCTTTAATTTTCTCCCCAAAAATTTGATAAGTTGGATTAGTTGGATTAGAGTATCTGCAAAGAACTAAAGTGATAGAAATTTGTTTTTGCCGTTTCTCCCAATCTTTCTCTCATAAGGACTGAGCATCTGTTAGAAACAGGCCCTGATTTCCTTGTTGTGTTATCACCGACCACATCGAATGAAGAAACATTATAGGGATGCCATTTCCAATGACTACTGCAAAATATTTATTCCCTACACAAATTTAAAATATGGATATTAGTTCTTGGTGATGGAGGACAAAATTGTTTTAGCCAAAGGAGTTGATCAATTATTTGCAGTCGTAGGAAGTACATATTATGTTGATTTTTCAAAAATAGATGAACTATGCTTATGTCTAGAAAAGTTAAGACCAGGGCTTTGTCTTATGCGGATGAATGATCCTCAGGTATAATGGGCTATCTGCCTATGGTCAATCAAAGCTTGCCAATGTGCTGCATGCTAATGAACTTGCTAGACGTCTGAAGGTACACAACTGATCTTGTAAAATGTTTAATGTGTTTGATGATTTCTCTTTTCTAATACATTTGGTAAAAATATTCCACTAGATCATTGTAAAGGCATGTCATATAAAGACATCAAATCTGAGACTGACACTAGACCTAGTAATTTTCGGATGGATTTACCATGATGAGTAAAATCTCCTCGACGAAGTGGCATACCAAATGGTAGGAAGCTTTTCGCTTCTAAACAAGTACTTAAAGCACACCTTTTAAATTTCAGCATTTGCTAAAAATGTTCTCACGAAAACATCATCCGTTGCAGTCCCTGTGATATTGCATTGCAACACTTTTGAGTTACAATTTTTACCTTAAAAATATATTAAAGCACATACTCCCTGAATAGATATTGGCACAAGTATCCTCTCTTCTTTTCTGATTAGGCGTGCTAATCTAACCAGTAGACTTTGAAGTAGTTAGATTGAATTCTCTCTTTAACTAGCATTGTTAGGCTTAAAGAACCTTTTGGTACTTTTCTTGTCAAGGGTAACAGCCTAACAGTAGATGATAAGCTTTTTATCTATTTTAAGAATAATAATGTGGCCATTTCCTTTAAGAACAATAATGTGGTCATTTCGTTGAAAAGGAAGGGGGCGTGGAGATTACAGCGAATTCTCTTCACCCAGGAGCCATTGCCACTGACCTTTTCCGTCAGCACAGCATTATCAGTGGTAATCTCTTTGACTATTGAGTCATGTATTCTGTCTATCTCTGTTGCTTCATGACTTATTTAAGTTAAATTTGGTGGTGTTGAGGGTGAATGACACTAGCCAGATGATATTAGCTAGGTAAGCATCTAATGAGCCAAATCCGTTTTTGGAGCCATTACTGTCCATAGTGGATCTTCTCAGTGGCTCATTTCTTACATGTGTTGCTTATGTCTTGTTCTTTACTAAAGTTTCTGAACCGGTTACTTACTTTTTCTGGAACAATATGATCAGGTCACTGCCTTTGGTCTAAATTATAAGCTTTATATGGCTGCGAGCTTATTTATCTTTCATCTATTTCATTAGCGCTCACAATGCTCTTTGAGGGCATTTTGAAATTACCTAAAGATTCTCTCTCAGATCTTTCTGCCATGTTGTATTTCGGGTTTTGTGCTCTGAGTAACCAATAGTAGAAATGAATTTTACGAATTAAATATACTGCAGGTTGGTATGTTCATTAATCTTTGAAAACTTGGACTAATGGATATGTTCTTTGGTCTTGTGACTAGTACCCTTTCTACATGGTTCGTATTCACGTTTTACTGTTTTTTAAACAATGGTTGCGAATTTTTAAGCTATTGTCCCTTTTCTATGTGATGCAGGCATTGTTAATATCCTTGGTAAGCATGTGATGAAAAATGTTCAGCAGGTAATTATGGAAGTTCTATTAAATTCTTTTGTATTAAACTGCAAGAAGAAGAGAAATGAGATGTCTAAATTGCCTTGTTTGTTAGAACTTGAATTTAACTTCCAAAGCACAATTCATTGGGTTATTTTATATTCCAAATGGAGTATGATACAAAGAGTCTGCTATTATTTTTCCTTGAACAAACTCTGGTTGGATTAATAACTAAAGTTCTTTAGATAACTATGCAACCAACCCTTTCTTCTGACTATTATCAATTAGTACGAATGAGGTTTGTCATCATTTGTGTTCAAAGTGGAGTAACTCATAGGTCCTTTCTTTTCTCCATTTCTACTGTTATAGCTTCAAATCCACAATCTTATAGAAGTAGGTTTGACATGTATGAATAGCTTTCACAAATGAAGTTTCAGGTGCCAAAAGAGAGATCTGGAGACAAAATATTTTGTTTAGTTTTGGCTGTTCCATTCATGCACCTTTTAACTGTTTCATAGGCAAATAATGTTGTCTCCATAAGATTCTTGATATAATTCAATATTTGCTGATGTTGCCCTGTGAAAATTGGTCTCAGGGGGCTGCAACAACATGCTATGTGGCTTTGCACCCGGATGTTAAAGGTGTAAGTGGCAAATATTTTTCCGACTGCAACATAGCTGAGACAAGCCCACAAGCTAAAGATGCTGAATTGGCAAAAAAGTTGTGGGATTTTACCATGAGTTTAGTTGACTAACGTAAAGCATACTCTTTTAAAATGGCGTTTGGTGTCAAAATTGGTGTTGGATTGGAGATGGTCATAAGCGAAATTGGTATTGGATTGGAGATGGTCATAGGCTACCACGGCAAACAAATACCCAATTTTTTTCAAGAGGAGCTCTAGGTCAAGCTTCTTATCATTTTAACCTTGATTGTGGATACTCGAGGTTTCTGAGGGAGCCGGGTAACTGCCATTTTATGGCGTAACCATGTCATTTGACTTCGCTATCTTGTATTGGGATTTAATTTAGTCCAAACCAACTGATAGTCCCCAACACTCATAAACAAATGGAGCACGCATTAAACGTCTTTTAAATCAAAACATACTTGAAGTTTGACTCAGTGAGACACCAGCTGTCGTAGAGACAAAATATAGAAAAGAAATGTGCTGTCATCTCAGATTGTTTAATCAACAGTATCTGCAATATTTTCAGTTCATTGTTCACTGTACAACAACCTCAACCCCCATCCCCAAAAGGGGGTAAGAGGAGGAAGATAAAGGGCTCTAAACCTATTTAATATGCAAGCTTGCTTCTTTTGTACTCTCTTCTATGGGACAGCATAAATATACATGTTTGGTACCACAAATGTCTGTTGAACGATCAGCTATACATTGAATCACTTGGAGCTAGCTTCCACGAGCAAATGACTCCTTTCATGGCTCAGGGTTGGTTAGCAAATCCGATCTTAGGCACTCAACATTTTACAAACAGCTGCAGTGTCCGGAGATGCTATGGTGAAGAAGGCCAAAAGATTCACTGGGAAGTAAGCTTCATCTGTGCAACACTAGACTCAAGGCCGGACGGAGGTAATATGATCAGCTGAACGACATCAACGATGGATAAAGTTCTGCCCAATAAGCTCTTATTTCCTAGTCCCCAACCCCCACCCCTCCACGGGATCCTTATTACGCAAATCAGCCTCCTTCAAAGTTACAAAGATAAACAGATTTACAAGAACACCCAGTACACAATGAAACTGGGGAGTTCCCCGTGAATGTTGTATCTTTTTTTTCTTTTCAACCTCGAATGTTGTATCTGAAAAAAGAAAATATCATGCTTCACCTGTGCGACCTTCCAAAGGAGGGCAAGGATTTAGATCTAGTGAAGGAACCAGTTTCACATGATCCCTTAGGAGTTGCTGAGACACTCGATTGGCCAGCACTGACTGCCCATCGTAAAGCTCTCCTGTCGTAGGCCTTCCGAATTGCTTTCCAAGAGCATCATTTTGAGAGGATGCCAATTCCCGGAAAGCATGAGATCCTGACGATGTCCCTCTTAAAACATCAGGATCCCAGTACGAAGGCCCATTCATATAAGGACTCTGTGGAAGTGCTGCTGCCTCCTGTAAGTAAACTGACTGATTAAGGTGATGAAATGGGATAGCACCAGTGCCCCCAGAGAGAGGTGTTGAGGAGCCAGACATGGTGATAGGACTTGATATGGGTGAAGGAGACATCCTCCCATTTAGGTGTTGAGGTGACCTTGGATGTAAAAGAGGGCTACCAATCGGCGAGACAGGGCATGATATGTTCCTTGTAATGTGAATATCACTGGAGATCAATGAGAAATATCAGTAATCACAAAATTGAGTACTGCCTCCATTCTTTTTCTCTATTATATTCAGAAACAATAACTCGAATGGTTATTGCTTTCTTCAGAAACCCTCTCAATTAAAAATCAGAGAACTAAAGAAATTTGAAATAATCAAGAGAAAAGAACCTGCAGTGAAAATTAGATTTTGAAACTCTGGATGAATGGATTGCAAGTCTTTCTGATTCTGACGTAGGTGAGTTCCTTGCCTGTCCAATGCCCTAAGATTCATAAAGAACACAGCTGTAAATTTAAACCATGCCACAGAAGTCCAAGATGGAGATGTATAATGTTTTTGCTGTACTGTAAGTTTCACTTGGAATTACTTTTTTGTGCATACAGACATGATCTTAATATATTGTTATCAATCCTTTGCACAATGTGGTTTTTAGGGATGATTTACTCTTTTTCTCTTTTAGGTACTCCAGCATCAGACAAGAGAAAACCGCCTGTTCCAAGGAAGATATGATCCCTCATACTGGTTCTAGAATAAAGAGATTACAATTAACATCTAATAATACAGTTAATGGTGTGAGAGCATTAATATGCATCAATATTTCAGATATGCTGCACTATGAGCATCCTCCATCTAGATCTCCTAATGGATACCGACCCAATTCAATTTTCATTTTCTTTAAGCATAAAAGTTTCACTTCTATTTATTTTCTGTCTCTATCTTCTTCCAAGGGTGAGCAACTTACTCTGAAATGAATCAAGAAGCTAAAAGCTAGTCAATTTTTTTTTTTTTTTTAATGTAGAGGTTCACTTATATTTTCTGTCTCTTCTCAAAGAGTGAAGCCTCTTACTCTGTTATGAACCAAGAAGCTAACAAGAACTAGGCTCACCAATCCCTTGAGGTTGAATACAATAAATGACATCAGCAAGCAAATTGTACCTTCAAGGAAAGCAATGACAGAGAGATGGCATTCTAACACGAAACACATTTATGCTTAAGAAGGCACAGACATTGCGGTAGCTCTCTGCTTTCGTTTGAATACAAGGAAGAGAAG
The DNA here is from genome assembly GCA_005239495.1 of Nicotiana undulata. Lineage (NCBI taxonomy): Eukaryota > Viridiplantae > Streptophyta > Magnoliopsida > Solanales > Solanaceae > Nicotiana > Nicotiana undulata. The sequence continues at coordinate 13,097 of ML263835.1, read as the reverse complement.
CAAGAACGGTGAATAACAGGACTAAAAAAAATTAAGTTTACTTGGTCATCCGATAATCTCGTCAAACGAAGCAGCTTTTAGCCACCGACAGAATGCAATACAACTGGTCAGCAAGTAGAAAGTTTCTCACTGTTCCTCTTTCAGGATGAACTTGTCTAGAAAATTCCTTTTCTTTCTCTTTTAAGTTTTAAGTACTTCGATTGCTAAAAGATTCCTATCTAAAGGAAGAAAGAAAAAAAAAAGTTCCTGGTTCCAGAAGGGATAACAGAAACTACTTGGTGACACCCAAGGAAAATATATTGTAAGAACCCGTCTCTTCCCCTAGCCAACTGTTGAGAAAAGCTATAAACTCTACTACACAGATTATTTAGCACACGTCCAACAATACAAAACCTTGACCATATTTACATACTAGTTAAATCATCTAGATCTTTTTTCTAAGAACTAGCCATTCTTTGGGTCCTATGTGACAAGTTCATATAACTGAATTATTATCAGCATATGAGATTGATTACTGTATGAACTCCAAATATAGACGCTTGAACTAATCTTAACCAGAAATGAACCTTAACAATATATGCGGTCAACAGATTTCAAATAAGGAAGGCCTGAATATTGGATACATGTGCCCAATCAGTTAATTTTGCCCAAACTGATTGCTGATTCAGTATACATCATATTATCATTTTGCTGATACGGAAGAATAAATGTGCCAGTGCACTTTTACAACTTTCCTGTTTCTGTAAAAAAAAAAAAAGAGGACTTCCAAAGTCTTATTGATGGGAAGAAAAGAAGACTAAAATAAACAGAAGTAAACCTGAGATTTTACGCCATTTATTCCTGCATATGGAGGATCAGAAGATGCAGGAGAAACATTTGGCTTCTCCAGAGTTGCAGCATTTTTCACAAAAGGATGCTCCAATAGTTGAGCAGCAGTAGGACGATGACGGGGCTCACGCTGCAAGCACTTCCTCACAAAATCTTTTCCTTCATCTGAGAGATGTTCTGGTATAGCTGGGAGTTCTTTACTATTCCCAATCTTAAACATAGCAGCAACCTTTGGGCCCCAGAAGACATCAAACACCACATATTAGAGGTTAAGGGAATAAATTGCATTGTACAACTTGCAATCTCATATTAAATTACAGCAGATCTCAATCTCCAGACAAATTCCAGAAGAAAAACAAAGGCAAAATGCTCAACTAATATTCTCCGGGCCAAATTACTCACCCCTTCGTACTGGCTAAATGGAGGCTTGGATGTAGCCATTTCTAAGACGGTGCATCCAAGACTCCATATATCAACGGCTAGGTTGCAGCCACTAGAATTCTTTATAACCTGAAACATTAGCAAGGAGGCACTTTGAAGTCAAACTATAAGCAACCAAGGCGCATGCAAAAATTTTAAATACTGCCCAAATCAAATCTTCACCTCGGGGGCCATCCAGTAAGGGCTTCCCTTGAATGATAATGGACATGATTGTCCTGTAATCTGCAAATTTGCGACCGAATAATTAAAGACATGAGGCTCAGCCTGAAGAGCACACCAGAGGGTAAAAGTATCCCTGATGGTACAGTATTGACAATAAAACCAGTGCATGACTTACAGCTTGTTTGGATGGTTGTTACCCATTGTATCATATTGTATTGTTATCCCAAAACAATGTTTGTTTTGATTGTTCGGTAAAAATTGATTGTATCTCATTCTTTGAAACAACCGATTTGGTGTGGCGGATTGTTTTCTATTTTTCTTTCCAATTATGCCCTAACTTATTATTCCATAATTCTATTTTACCCTTTAGCTTTTCTTAAATTTTAACTCCAAATCTCTAACCTATAACCTACTTTGTTTTCGCCCCTTTTTTTCCAGAACTGGTTCTGCCGCTTCACTATTGCCAACTCCACGGTCAAAGGTAACAAGAATAGGTTCTGCCCTTTACTATATTTATCTTCGTTCGTTTCCTTGTTTCTTTATTAGCCACCAGGTTCTGCCCTTTACTAATTTGTCTTCGTTCGTTTCTTTATCATCGTTCTTTTTTTTCTTCTTTCTTTTTTTTCTTAATGATAGTTAACCATTTTATTTGCTTTATTATTAATATTATGATCTAATTATGAATGGAGTGTACATATTATTGTTTTTAATATTAACTTGTTCCATTTATTTTTATAGAATTTGCATGAATTTAATTACTTAATCTATATAAGACATAATAGGTGATAAATTAGTAGAAAGGGATTTTCTTAAATTATTTTTATGCGTAACTCTTGATAAATTTAATATTTAAAAATTGAGGATATTCTAGTAAACTTATCGGTTATACAGTCAAACCAAACAACAAAAATATTATTTAACAGCAGCAAACAATACAACCTATCAAACGTTCTATTCATAAAACGATACAATACAATACATATAAAACGGTGGGTAACAATGATCCAAACAGAGTGTTCATTGATTAAGGTTTGTATTTATCACTCCAGAAACAAGAAACAAAGCTAGATGATTAGAAAGAATGTTGTCCATTCCAACAGCAATAATTTAGAGATCAAAGAGCAGATTTGAATAAAAAAGCCATATGATATCTCCAATTGATTATATCATACAGCAAACTGTGATCATCTAACATATAACTCCCTTCGAAGTCTATGCCTAAACTTACATGTTTTGCCATTCCAAAGTCCGCTAACTTTATGCGCCCATTTGGATCAACAAGAATATTTGCTCCTTTAATATCTCTGCAAAAATTCAGAGATAGACAATCAGGGTACAGAGGTAAAGACTGCTAAAAGAATGATATTTTACAAAAATATCCAGCCAAAGAACATAATTACCTATGCACTGTGTTTTTAGCATGTAAATATGCAAGCCCAGATAAGATTTGTTGAGTATAACTGCGGATCGCTGTTTCTCCAAACGCACCATATTCTTGTAAAAGCTTATAAATGGACCCGCCCGATACATATTCCAAGTAGATATACAGTTTATCGCCAACCTGATTGAGGTGAACAATTCAGAAAAAATGTCAGCTCAAAACTATGATAAAATTTCGGAGCGCGAGAAAGGTCTCTTCTTTCCTTTCGGTTTATTCATTGGTCTGAAACTTAGCACTTGTTTTCCTATTGATCCACGGGGCGGAAAAGTATATGGCTCTCATACGATAAGGTTTATAGTTTCTCCCTACTTAAATCTCGACACTAAGCTTTGGAGTGATAGGATTATGAACCAAATTATTTACCACTAATAACATATCAAGCTCTTAATTGATAAGGCTGCAAACGGTGTTCGAAGCTCACCGTTTCTGTCCCATAGTACTGAACAATGTTTGGATGCCTCAATCGGCTTAATAATGCTATCTCCTGCAAAGTACTTGAATATAAGAGCATAGCAAACATGAACACATAAATGTAATATGACTCGGGATCAACAACTATAAGCAGTCCACAAACATTAAACCTTCAATAGACTGCTCCCTATTGGATAAACTTACTTGAGCCAACTGCTTTGCACTTTCTTTTGACTTCGCATCATCTGAAAATAATGTAACCTCCTTCATTGCACACATTTCACCACTATCACTGCAGAATAGACAAGGCCAGCTATTAAACAAAATCTTCAGACGATCAATCGTGGAATTGGACATGTTAACATGTTGGATTTGTATTTACTTCAAAAGGCCATGAACAGTGAATGTACCTGTTAAAACCAACATAAACATGTCCAAATGTGCCTCTACCCAGCAATTTTCCTTTTTTCCAACGAGAGCCAGGGCTAGCAAGGTTCTCAGCTCTACCTGGACTTCGAGGCACAGAAGGAGATGTTGCAACTGAATTGGAATGTGAAAAGGGCGAAGAGTTGGAGATTGTCAAAGGAGGAAGAGGCAAAGGGTGACTTTGTGGTTTTCCATCATCAGGCCAACTAGACTGCAATTCAGAGGCTCCGCCTACAGCCCTAGGATGAATTGGTGTGACGGCGCCACTGTGAATTCTCGAGCTAGGTCCTGGACTTGTCATCCTAGGACTAGGAATTGGTGAGTACTCTGGACTTCCTCTACAAGGCTGCCAAAAGAGTTGTCCTGACATATCTCCTCCCATTGAATTATGCCCAGAATTCTGACCAGACCCTGGGCTTGAACAATGGCCAGATCCAAGTGAAGGAAGATCTGGATAAGCCCTTCCTGCCCATAGAGTAGAACTAGTAACTTGCTCACTTCCAGCAGTTCTCATAGGACTTCTAGAAGGACTTGACATAGAACTATCAGGAGCACTGCAAAAGGCTCCATGAGGAGGGACCTGTATATTGGTCACATTACTACTTAAAGGTCTTCTTTTAGGAGATACAGAGGAAACATTTTTACTTGGCGAAAGACTAACTGGTCCTGTAGTTTCTTTCAAGCTAATTTGTCCAGCCGCAGATTGATCCTTAACAATCAAACTTCAAAACCAACAAGAAAAAGAATTGTGTCAATCAGGGTACTATAATTACCTATCAAAAGAACGCAACAAAGTTTTTAACAAGACAAACCACTAGCCAAAGCAATTAAGGCCCGCCAAAGGAAAAAGAGAGAGACTTTTGAAAGAAAAGAATTGATAACGACAAAATTTTCATCTGAATGACCTTCTACATTTGCTAACCTGTAAGGACTACCAATAGCAGTTCTGCTTCCAGTTTCATAATCAGATGCAAGTGGACTACGTTGACGTGAATCAGTAGGATCATCACTCTCAATTGAGCACTCACTTGAAACAGATGCAAAGACAAGCTCTCCATCTGTATCTGCAGGGTCCAGTCTGTGCCTAATGCATGCAGGCTTGGGGAGAGGCAGAAACAAGGATGGCTTTGAGACCTTCTCCACTCTGGACTTTGCCGATGCACTGATTCCAGAGTCTGACCGACCTACATTTGCTGGAAGCAGACCGGGAAGTGGCAGTGGTTGGGCCAGAGGCCTTTCAGCAAAGCTTTGACATCTTGCTACATGTTTGGAAGGTGATGATGCTCTTGATTGTGCTTGGGACAGAGAACCCTTCTCAGAAGCAGTATCACTGCTATGTCTTCGAGAACCTCCTGATTTAGTGGGAGATCTAATTTCAGCTGGACTCTTAAACTTGCGATGCAATGTGTCAATAAAACTTTCTTTTGTTGCTTTCTTCTTAGCTTCTTTTGATGATGACTTCCACCATGAAGGCATATTTCCTTTTGCTATAAATTAGCAAAATGAAACACCTTACTACAACATTATTTTCAAATATCCAGCCTTGTATAAGACAATAAACCTGTAGCAGAAAAAGACTGGCATGATCTACTTAAGAATAATAGAATCTCAATCCGTTGCTACAATCCATACATCAACCCCTCCATATATTTGCAAATCAAGATTTCTGAAGATAAATATTACATAAATGATATTCCAACAAACAGGAATGAAGTAAAACAGGGCCAAGGACATACTTATAGATGACAGAATTAGTCAACTAAAGCAGTCAGCTTCATAAAACAACCATGGTAACCAATACTTATGTCAGTTCATCAAAATGAACTTGGAGAATCAATTAGAGCCCAAGCGGTTAAGACTTTAGACAAGCATAACTAAGGCGAGATGATCAAACCTTGTTTCACCTTCCTATTGGTAGGCGTAAACAGATAGTTCCGTATCAACAATTTACTTTCACTGACAAATCATATGCTTTCGTATCAACAATTTACTTTCACTTACAAATCATATGCATAATAAAACAGAAATTACTACCCCATTTCTTTATTTACTTAATCCTTTGACAGGTAATTAATCATTTTCCGCTAGGAGAAACTCCCTAGCAAACCGATTAAACACAATACCAGCCATGAACATGAAATAGTACCCATGAACCAGTTCAATGGAATAACTCCCTTTACGCTTATCAATTTCAAAGATTAATGAGTCTCCTGATATTAGAGAACCCTCAACCCATTCACGGCAAGCGCAACTGGTGAGAGGAACTACGACGAAATCTCCTGCACCCAAATTCTTTTCAGAAATTACAGCACAAAAATATTGTTCTTTTCATTTCCTTCCATCTCGATGTTTGCATCAAACCAGTAGATGCATAACACGTGTCTTTAACATTTACCTTTTATCACTTATTCATAGTTAATCAATATTTCAATATGCAACTAACTAGTGTTAGTTCCTCTTTGAAATAAATCTACTACTGATCTCTCAGTGTTGACTTACAGCAACGAGCATGATCTTAAAAACTCGAAATACACAGCCTTTCCAGGCAGATCTAAAACACTAACAATGCACTTAAACTAGTAAAAAAATACAGATTTTAACAAGAGTCAGAAATTTGTTCCTAAAATAAAAAACAAAGATCACAAAAATATCACCTGTAAAGTACTGAGCTATCACATATCGAGCACGAAACAGCTCGCTTTCAGATTTGGCCTGCTGAATCCAACTCAGATATTAGTTCAAACGAAACCCTAGAAAAATCTCACTCGCTCTGTCCCCGCTCCGAGATTTTTCTGAGAGGCAGAGATAGAGAGCGAGAACTGAAGACATAAAAGAAGTTCCAGAATTCGAATTGGAGAAAGTGATATTAGTAGAGATCGCGTAAGAATGGAGATGAGAGTTGAGAGAGAGGAGTGAGAAGAGGTAAGTAAGAGAGAGAAAGATAGTGGAGTGGAAAAAGAGGTGTACCAGTTAAACAATTAAATAAATAACTGATACCAGTAGTTATAATTTTTCTTTAGATAAAATTAGTATATTTCTGACTATTTTATTATTAAATCAATTTGCATGTATACTCAAACTTCTTTGTAACAACCTAGTTTGTTTCGAATAATTTTGGATCTTATAGTGAAGTATTATTATAGAGAATATATATTATGATATAATAGATAATTAATTTCGAAAATTTTTAACTTTTATAATAAAGTGTTGTTAATTATTATATAGGAATATTGTTACGTCTCACTTGTATTACTTCTTTGTTAAACCAATTTACGTCAATTTCGACTAATATGCATAGCATCTTTTTAATTAACTTATGCTAAATTATGTTCTAAAGTTTATAGTGAGCCATTCAAGCTATAAAAAAGAAAGAGTATATCAATTGTTGCCGATAATAAAGGCAACTAGATGAGTGTTATAATAAGAATTCGAATTTGATATTTAATTATTCGATTATTTTCTTTAAAAAAATAATGCATTTGGGACAAAGTGAAAAAGATTTTGGCCAAAACTATTTTCATATTTTCATTGTATTTGTTTGATAGATTTGCAATAAAAAAGGGCTTCTTTTTTTTTCAAAACTGAGAAATATTTTTGCGTTTCTGAAAAACTTGAAAAAATGTTGGAATTTTACAAGTTTTGCAACAACACAACAACCAATTCTGGGGAGGGTAGTGAGTACGCAGACCTTACTCCTATTCCGGAGAAGTAGAGAGCCTGTTTCTGATAGACCCTCGGCACAAGAAGGAAAGAGACAATGTCAGTAGCAATTTTACAAGTTTTGCAAAGAACTTAAAAAAAAATAAGATTCCGAAGAAGAAAATAGAAGTTCTTTTTTCTCCTTGCAAAAACTATGAAACTATTATAAATAAAATTCTGTTTAGAGTGAATGTCTATCTTGTAGAGAGTTTTACTTTGTAGCTAAGTCATTTTACCCTGTAACACGTTATCAGCACGAGACTCTACCGTCTCAATAAGCTCTTTGAGAAGATTAAGGTATAACTTTTCTCTTCTTTTTAATTATGACTGACATTATGAAAAAGAAAGTTCGATGCCCTTGAAACTTCGGGCAAGAACTATATGACACGGGTGTTGGATGTTGAAATCCATTTAGATGCAATGGGTCTTGGAGACGCCATTAAAGATAAAAATAAAGCATCTACCCAAGACTGTGCTAAGGCCTTGATTTTCTTGGGTCATACCTTGATGAAGGGTTGAAAATATAATATCTCACAGTCAAAGATCCATTTGTTTTGTGAAATGGCTTAAGGGAAAGATATGACAACTTAAAGTTGGTCACTCTTCCACAAGCACGACATGATTGGGCTCATCTGAGGCTTCAAGACTTTAAGTCTGTTTCTAAATACAATTCTGCGATGTTCAAAATTACTTCTAAATTAAAACTCTGTGTAGATACTATCACTGACTATGATATGCTTGATAAAACGTTTCATGCCTATAATATGGTCTTGCAACAGCAATACCGAGAGAGCGGTTTCAAGAAGTACTCTGAGTTGATTTCTCTTCTCCTTGTGGCTTAACGAAATAACGACTTGCTCATAAGAAATCACAAAAATCGACCAACTGGGTCTACATCATTGCCTGAAGTGGATGAGGTGTATTCCCATTATTCTAAGCGTGGAAAGGTTGTGGCCTATTAATGGTCGTGGCCGTGGCCGTGGCCGTGGACAAGGAAGAAATTTTCCTGGTGTTAATCACTCCCAAAGCAAAATAACTACCAAAAGTGGAAAGGGAAAGATGAGAAGCCAAAGGCAAATGGTTCAGAAATTGAATGATATCGCTGCGGTGGAAAGGGCATTGGACAAATATTTGTCGTGTACCAAGGCATTTGGTTAAGCTTTATCAAGCATCTCTAAAGAATAAAGGTCCTGAAGCCAATTTTGTCTCTGACAATGAATTTGACATCACCCTCTTAGATGTGACAGATTTCTTTGAGCGTCATGATGGAAAAATAGACCACTTGATCGGTGATGGATCTTTTTTTTTTTTTTTGGTAAAGAAAGATAATATTCAAACAAACATACTACTAGCTATTACAAGAAGGGATCGTCCTAGGAAACAGAGTGCCCAGAGTGTCCCTTTTAAGTTCATTAACAACAAAAGTGTGTGTGTGTGGGGGGGGGGGGGGGGGGTAGCATAAGTATGCAAAAAACAAAAAGTGCCCAAGCTACAACTTTTTTTAGCTAACTGGTCCGCCACTCCATTAGCTTCTCTATAGATATGCTTCAGTTATGGATCATTCGCCTGTCGCAACAGGTACCTGCAATCATTAACCAGATTTTGGTAGATACAATTTTTGGATACAATAAGATTTATCATTTCCAGACAATCTGATTCTATTACAAGTGGAAGTAATTTTTCTTTCAAGACTAGTTTAATTCCATTAAGCAGGGCCAACAATTCTACATTAGTATTATTCAATTTTGCCACTTTCATGTTGAAACCCAGGATCCAATGTCCCCTCCAATCTCTGAAAACCCCTCCTACTCCTCCTATTCCTGGTTTCTCTAAGCAAGCCCCATCTATATTGAGTTTATAAAAATTATTGTCCGGAGGTTCTCATTTAACGAAAATAGTTTGCCTATGAGGTGTTATCTCTAGCTTCCTAGCCAGGAAAAGGTATTCAATCGTACTATTAACGGATTTTTTAATAGTTGGAGGGGTTTTCTCCCCCTTAAAAATGAACCCATTCCTATAGTTCCATATATACCAAAGGAGGAAAGGGAGAAGGTCAGCCCATCGGATAATATCATTAAATCTTTTTGTAGAGATGAGGTTGTCCTTCAACCACCCCGAGAGATTATCATTGTCGTTTGGATTTTGGCCGTGGCTGGGACTGAGGCCTACTTGAGCCCAAATATCCTTAGAGTAGGTACATTCGAAGAGAATATAAGAAACGCTTTCAGGATCTTTAGAGCAAATGCTACAGATGTTGTCCGAGCATATACCTCTCTTTGATAGTAATAGTTTGGTGGGCAGCCTATCCCATATGATTAACCAGAGGAAATGTTTTAGTTTATTTAAGGTACTTATTTTCCAGAGCCAATTGATGCTTTTAATATTATTTATCAAATTGTTAGCGAGAGTTTCATAAGCGGCCTTGATTGAAAATTTGTTATGACCCGGGGAGTCCCAAACATGGATGTCCTCCAAAGGTGGAGTTTGTTTAATGTATGTGCTTCTGATTTTGGTGATGACATCAGTGGGGAGGTCGAATGGGATCCTGTTAATATCAACAGTTCCATTTTCGATGATGGAGCTCAGGCTTTGATTTTCCGAATTAGCTGGCATTGGACCTTGGATATGATCCCTAAGAGCGCCCATTTGATTAATCCATCTATCATGCCATATATTGATGGATTCCCCACTACCCACTAGCCATCTTGAATGAGCGTTACAAATAACAGATCCTTTTTTAATGACCTTCCAGGTGTGAGAACTCTTTGTTAACTTTTTATTAAGCTTGTATTTGTTAGCAATAGAACGAACCCATAGGCTATCTTGATCCTTCATGAATCTCCATGCCAGGCCTGCATTGAAGGCAGAATTCTTCCAGCGGGAGTTTGGGATACCCAAGCCCCCATGCTTTTTTCGCATTGTGACTATAGACCATCTTGCAAGATGACATTTTTTCTTATTATCTGTACTCCCTAGAGAAAGTCCTCTGAATAGTTTCAATTTTGTTAATGGTTGACTTAGGGGTTGATGAATCTGTAATTAAAGAAGATTGAATAGTGTAATTTTATTATTTTTTGGCTTATTCGTATTAGTTAGTGAATAAACATCATGTAATTATCGTAGTTTACATGTGTAGTAACTTTGCAATTAGAATTTATTAATATGTCGAATTCGTATAATATGTCATTGAATAAAGTTTGGATTTTGTCTGCTTGTTATAGTACTACATTATTGAGTTTGAATATTGATCTTATTAGAAGACCAACAAGAACCTATTTTCTTACTTTGTTAGTGATAAAGATGTGCCCTCGTTTCATATTTATGTTGCAATATAAATAAATTATTTTTATCGTGTCAACGTTAATATTATTTATTGAAAATATAATCATCATTTATTAATGTGACTTATTTCATTCAGCTTTCATTCAGCTTTTACTGTTATATTACATGTTACACTTATAACGTATCAAATTTTCCATATAACTACATAAACTATAACTATTATATTTATTTATTTATTTATTTATTTTGTTATCCACTATTTTGTAACAACGTTTCATACATTATATTCATGTGTCAAATTGTACTTATAAATTACACATCTGTAGTACCAACAAAAAAAAAGTTTGCATTGTCAATAGCATTTATTAATTAAATAATTCAATCTGCTAACTACATACAATATTCAAGGAGAAGAAATATCATCATAGTTTCAGAGATAAAAAATACTATAAATATAACGATGGCATAGAAAATATACTTAACAGTACTACTAATAATACATAATATGTATAATTGTATATGCTACAAATACTAACCACATTATCTGCTTATCTACCACCTATCAAACAAAACTCAAGATGAATAGACAATAAATAAAATTATACTATACGAATTTTGTTACTATTATTGTAGCGATATTTTCACCTGAATATCTCATTTTGATTGTTAGGATTGATTTTAAATCAACTGATACTATACGAATTTTTTGCAATAAAATGCAATATTTATTTTCTAATTAAGCTGTCTTACGGAAAATTGTCATCACACTTATAATAAGTCATTATTTAGTTATTGACTTCACTTTGCTCCTTTTTCTTTTCTCTAGAAATATTAATATTTATTCGTATATTTCTTTTGTATGTCAAATCATGGGAAGCAAATATGAATATCTCACAAAATAAATTTGGATCAAAGTTCAATTATAAAAATATTTGTTTAGTTGATTCATGTACGACACATATAATATTCAAGGAGAAGAAATATTTCTCTCATTTAAGTATGTGTAAGGCAGATGTTATTATAACTTCTGGTAGTAGTAATTTAATTGAAGGCTCTGGAAGAGCTACTATAACTCTGCCTAAGGGAACAATACTTATCATAGAGAATGTAATGTTCTCCTCCAAGTCCAAGAGGAACTTGTTGAGTTTTAAAGATGCCAAAAGAGGGTTATTGAGAAGTTCCCATCTTTATCTTGTGGCCTGTATTGGACAAGAATTAGTACAATTGAAGCACACTTTATTGTAAACCATAAGGTTACTGATTCCAGTACTTTTGTGCTTTGGCATGATAGAATGGGACATCCTGAATCAATTATGATGAGACGAATTATAGAAAAATGGGCATCCATTAAAGAATTTAAAGATTCTTTTAAATAATGAATTTTCTTGCACTTCTTGTTATCAAGGAAAATTAATTATTAAATCATCACCAACAAAGGTTGGGATTGAGTCCCCTGCGTTTTTGGAACGTATACAAGAGGACATTTGTGAACCTATTCACCCACCTAATGGTCGTTTAGATATTTTATGGTCTTAATAGACGCATCTTCTAGATGGTCTCATGTGTGCCTATTGACACCTCGCAACCTCGTGTTTGCAAAATTAATGACACAAATAATCCGATTACGGGCATAATTTTCCGATAATCCAATCAAGTCTATTAGACTTGATAATGCTACTAAGTTTTCATCCCAAGCATTTAATGATTATTGCTTATCATTGGGATAAAAATGGAACATCATGTAGCTCATGTTCACACTTTAAACGGCCTTGCAGAGTCTTTAATTAAACGTTTGCAATTGATAGCAAGACCGTTACTCATGGAAACAAGGCTGCCCACTTCTGTTTGGGGTCACGCCATTTTTCATGCAACGATGCTAGTTCGTCTCAGACCGACAAATTATCATAAATATTTCCCGTTGCAATTAGTTTTGGGTCACGAACCTAATATATCCCATTTAATAATTTTTGGATGCGCAGTATATATGCCTGTAGCACCGCCATATCGCACCAAAATGGGTCCCCAAAGAAAGTTAGGAATATATGTTGGGTTTGAATCTCCATCTATTACTCGATATATTGAAACATTAACATGGAATTTATTCACTGCTCGATTTGCAAACCGTCGATTCGATGAGACACTTTTTCCAAAATTAGGGGGAGAAATTGGTGAAACCAAATGGGAAATTTTGTGAAAACATCCATCGTTGTCTCATCTTGATCCACGCACCTCTATGTAAAAAAGAGGTGCAAAAGATTATCCATGTGAAGAGAATATCAAGGTATTGAAACGATTTTACATGGATGGAGCACATCCATTAAGTACTCTGATGGTTGTTCGATCACTTTGTCACGCCCCCAAACTAGGGGAGGCACGACTGGCACTCGATACTGTATTTGATCGAGTT
>ML263834.1:429-38650 GCA_005239495.1 Nicotiana undulata | reverse complement strand
ATATATATATATATATGTGTGTGTGTGTGTGTGTGTGTGTGTGTGTGTATGTATATATTTTTACACTATTTTCGTACTTTGAAAATTCTTATGTTTGAATTGATTGTTTCGACATTGTTAATTGTGATTTCCTGGGTCTATGTGTTGTCTTTTCTCATATGGACATTCTCTTTTGAAAGAGGACCTTTAGCTAATCATACTAGTACTATTCGACAGTACTAACGTCCCTTTTGCCGGGGATGCTGCATCTTTAATGGATCCAGGTGTTTCCACAGTAGGCGGCAGTGATCAGCGACATCAGTATGTTCCTTCCAGCTAACTTGGTGATCCCCACTCCATTTCGGGGTCCTGTGTAATTTGGTTTTTGTGTATTATTCATTTGAGTTATAGCCGGAGCCTTGTTGCCGGCATTTCCATATTACTCTTTAGTTGTATTTAGAGGCTCCGTAGACAGATTATGGGTAGTGTCGGGTATTGAAAATTTACTAGAAATGTTGTTAGTTAGAAAAATGTTTCCTTTTATTTATTGCAATAGTTTGTTTTGTATGATTGTAACCATTAATGAAAGACGAAGATAAATATGGTCAATGTAATGCTCATAAAGTAAAATTTATGGAGTTCATCTCCTTGTTATCCATAAATAAATTTTGGGTAGAATGAAACCTAATAGGCTTGCTCACTCAGGCTTGCCCGGTTGAGCGCTGGTCGCGCCCCTCGGTTTTGGGGCGTGACAACTATGCTTAGTCTCATGGAAGGGAAGTCAGTGCTTAGTCTTATGCAATTAAAGAGACATGGTTAGCCTCCTGAAAAATGGAGACAATGCTTAGACTCATGCAAGGGAAGGCAGTGCTTAGCGTTATGCAGTTAAGATGGAAGGGCTCAGTCTCATGCAAAATGGATACAATGCTTAGTATCTTGCAACGGAAGGCATTGCTTAGCCTTATGCAATTAAGGTGGCAGGGTTAGCCTCCTGCAAAATGGAGGCAATGCTTTGTCTCATGTTGGGAAGGCAGTGCTTAGCCTTATGCAATTGAGGCGGCAGGGCTTAGCCTCATGCAAAAATGGAGAAAATTCTTAGTCTCATGCATTGAATAGATAATAAGTGAGAGCAGAGTATTTCTTAGCTGGAGTATGTTTGCGTTTGGAATATTTGTCGTTATGAAGATAGTGATTATGAGGTGTGCACGTATTTGTGAATATTCCTTGTTCCTGCATCCAAAGAAAAATCGTGAGTTCTACGGGGAAGGTTGGTTCGTGCCTTCACCTACTTGCTTTGCTTTACTCTGCTCCGTATCGAGGTCCTACTTAAGTTACGATAGGTAGTGTCTGGCAGCTCATAATGTTTTTCAAAAATATGCGTGCATTTGATGAATGTAGCTATTTAAAACATAGTAGTATACAATATCAAATAAATTAGATGAACCAATGACTATGACACTTTTAGAGGCATTGCGACGTCCTTGCATTAGGATTTTGAGGGTCCTCCTCAAAATTCTGCCACAATTTAATAGGCTATTCTTTAACCGTTTTGTGCCTGACGAAGTTGGCTGGACATGCTTCTTGAATTTTGAGGGTCCTCGCCAAAATTCTGCACCTGTTTCTGACCATGGGGAAAAATAATTTTTTTATTGAATTGTGACCGAACCCACAGGGCTGCCTACGTATCCCCTCTTAAACGGGAATCAGGTCAAGCGTAGTTCAGTTACATAAGATGAAGAAATGCAAACATTCTAAACATAGTATCTTTTGACTGCGTCTGAGTTGGTAGGCTTTGGCCAAATTTCTCCGTCCATTTATGCGACTATGAGCTCTACTCCTGTTAGTACTCTGTGAACCGTGTAGGGCCCTTGCCAACTGGGTTATAATTTCCCTTTTCCTAATATTGATGCGGGAAGATGCGCTTCAACACCAGCTGCCCCGGTGTGAACTGTCTGGGTTTGACCCTTTTGTTGAAAGCTATGAGCATTCTGTTCTGATAAAGATGACCATGCCATATTGCATTCATTCTTTTCCCGTCAATAAGAGCTAATTGTTCATAGCAGCTTCTTATCCATTTTGCATCACTGAGTTCAGCTTCTAGTATAATTCTTAAAGAAGGAATTTCAACCTCAGCGTGAATGATAGCTTCGGTAGCATAGACCAGCAAATAGGGAGTTGCCCCAATTGATGTGCGGACTATGGTAAGATACCCTAATAAGGCAAATGATAATTTCTCGTGCCACTGCTTGTGAATTTCTACCATCTTTCTCAATAGTTTCTTGATATTCTTGTTGGTGGCCTCCACGTCTCCATTCATTTGAGACCGGTATGTTGTGGAATGCCTATGCTTGATTTTGAAGGTTTCACACATAGCTTTCATTAAGTCATTGTTGAGGTTGGCGGCGTTGTCGGTGATGATGGATTCTGACACCCTGAATCGGCAAACAATACGATCTCTGACAAACTCTATGATGACTTTCTTGGTCACAGCTTAGTAATATGCAGCTCAACCCATTTCTATGGCCACTAAAATGAACTTGTGCCCGTTTGAAGCGGCAGGCTCGATCGGACAAATGACATCCATTACCCAAGCGGCAAAAGGCCACTGTGCACTTGTTGCATTGCGTTTATTTGGCAGTACCCATATCATATCTACGTGTATTTGGATCTGATGACATTTCTGGACATCCCCGATGCAATCCGTTTCCATAGTCATCCAAAAATATCTTTCTCTCAGTATCTTCTTGGCTAAAACGAAATCGTTCATGTGTGGTCTGCAAGTTCCAGCGTGTATCTCTTCGAGCAGTTTGGAAGCTACTTTGGTGTCGACGCACCACTATAACCCTAGGTATGGAGTCCTTCTGTACAAAATTCCTCCACTTTGGAAGAAATGGTTTGATAATCTTCGGACCGTGCGTTTCTGGGTATGATTTGCATGCTCCGGGTATTACCCTTTTGCCAAGTATTCCTTGATATCATGGAACCACAGATTCCCATCTATTTCTTATTTGACGTGAGCGCAATAAGCTGGCTTATTATGAATCCTTGCCGGAATAGGGTCAATGAAATTCTTATCCGAGTGTTGTATCATGGAGGACAAAGTGGCCAGTACATCTGCAAACTCATTCTAGATTCTCGTGACATGTCTGAATTCTATCTTCGTGAACCACTTCATCATCTCCTCCACATGATATAGATATGGTAATATCTTGGTATTCTCTGTAGCCCACTCTCCCTGAACCTAATGTACTAGAAGATCTGAATTACCAATTACCGGCAAGTCCTGGATATTCATGTCAATGGCCAAATTGAGCTCCAAGATGCAAGCCTCATATTCTGCCATATTATTGGTGCACAAAAATCTGAGTTTTGCAGATACCGAATAATGTTGACCAGTCTCTGACACCAAAATATCTCTGATACCCACTCCTTTGAAATTTGCGGCTCCATCGAAAATCATTCTCCAACCGTCGTAGGATTCGACGATATCTTCTCCTACAAATGATACTTCTTCATCGTGAAAATATGTTTTTAGTGGTTCGTATTCTCCTACCACAAAATTTTTTACAAGATAATCTGCTAATGTTTGTCCCTTAACCGCCATCTGAGTCACATAGACGATGGCAAATTCACTCAACATTATCTGCCATTTTTCCTGCTTCCCTATAGGCATGGGTTTCTGGAATATGTACTTCAAAGCATCCATCCTTGATATGATATATGTGGTATAGGCACAGAAGTAGTGCCCCAAATTTCCGAGCTATCCATGTCAGAGCAGAACAAATGCGTTCCAGCAAAGAATATCGTGCTTCGTAGGGTGTGAACTTCTTAATCAAATAGTATATGGCATTCTCTTTCCTTCCTGTCGCATCGTGTTGTCCCAAGACACAACCGGATGCTCCATCTAGTACGGACAGATAAAGTAGCAGAGGTCTTCCAGGTTCCAGCGGGACCATGACTAGTGGCGTGGACAAATATTCTTTGATTTTGTCAAAAGCTTTCTTGCAGTCATCATTCCAACTTGTTGCGGCATCCTTCTTTAACGTTTTGAAAATTAGCTCATAGATCCTGGTTGATTGTGCTATGAAGCGGCTGATGTAATTGATATGCCTAAGAAACTCATCACATCTTTCTTGTTCTATGGAGGTGGCAAATCCTGGATAGCCTTGACCTTTGGCGGGTCTAGCTCAATTCCTCGACGACTAACGATTAATCCTAACAACTTTTCTGCGGGGACACCGAAGGCACGTTTTGCGGGATTCAGTTTCAAATTATACCTCCGAAGCCGATCAAAGATTTTTCTCAAGTCTGCTATGTGATCTGTACCCTTCTTGGATTTGATGATGACGCCGTCCAAATATACTTCTATCTCCTTGTGTATTATGTCGTGGAAAATAGTTGTCATGGCTCTCACATAAGTGGCCCCAGCATTCTTCAGACCAAACAACAGCATCTTATAGCAGTACACCCCCTTGGTGTAAAAAAAAAAGTGTTTTCTTGGCATCTTCTTGTGATGACCCAAAGGGTCGTCTTATGAATTATGACTCCATTCCGGGCTCATTAGCCTTAAAAAAGGTTAATTTAATTACCTCGATTTGCATACGCAGTCTGGGCGTGAATCTGGAAAGACTTTATGAGAAGATATAAGAAATAATAATTTTTAGAGTTAAAAGGTTGGTTTTTAGTTGACTTTGATCAACATTTTGAGTAAACGGACGTTGACCCATTTTTCGATGATCCTGGAAGGTCCGCAGTAAAATATAAGACTTGGGCATATGCCCCGAATTGATTTCCGAGGTCCATAGCTTTGGAATCATTTTTTGATAAAAATTGTTGTGATGGATTTTTAATGAAATAAATAAATAAATTAATGTTTGTAACCGTTAGCATCGGGCCCGTTCTTTGGTACCGGAGCCCCGTATAGGTTTATTATGACATTTCTATCTTATTTGTGAAATTTGGTGAGAATCGGAGTTGATTTGAGGTGATTCGGACGTCTGTTTGAGAAAATAGTGAATTAGAAGTGTTATTGAGAAAATCATGAGTTTTGATCTTAAATTCGTAGTCTTAGGTGTTAGTTTTGTGATTTGATCGCACGAGCAAGTTGGTATGATGTTTTTAGACTTCCGTGCATGTTTGGTTTGGAGCCCCGAGGGCTCGGGTGAGTTTTGGATAGGCTACGGGATGTTTTGAACTTATTAACTTTTGCTATTTTTGCTGCAACTGGGACACTGGTGCATCTTTCTTTGCGATCGCTGGGAGTAAAAAGACTGGGGGGGGGGGGGAATTGTTTCTTCGCAAACGCAAATTCCTGGACGCGAAACGTGAAGCACTGGGGGGAGTACCCTTCGCGAACGCGGGCAGGCTTACGCGAACGCATTGAGTTATGGGCTTGGGGGAGGGGAGCCTCGATTTGTTTTATGCGAACGCGACCATTAGGCCGCGATCGTGCTGGTCATCAAAAGAAATGCTTCGCGAATGCATTGAGTAACTCATGAACGTGAAGGCCATTTTTCCATAACACTCTGGTTGAGCTGGTTGTTAGTGTTTTATGGTACATTCTGGTTGGTTTCGCTGTGTAGTGAGAATTGGTGAGGTTACTCAATAGTACAATTTTCAATTTACAATTGTTGAGACATAAATATTATTAAAGCCTAAGATTTAAGTTGCGAAACATTTATTATAAGTAATGAGATGTGATTGTCTTGTGGGAGCGGGTTGCACACCACAACAAGGAATAATACGGATGGATAGGTAGGATCGGGTTGCACGCCGCAACAGGAAAAATAAGGATGATATATATATAGGGAGGAGAAATAAGGGTGGACAGGTGGGATCGTGTTGCACGTCGCAACAAGGAGTAATAAGGGATAATATTCATGTTTTACAGGCTATATGATAAAGACTGGAAAACTCATTGTTTTATTTTGTTGTCCCTATATTCTACTTTTACGATTATTTAAATTATAACTTGGAAATTTTCGTAAGAATTGGCTATAGCTGTGATTTGGAAAAGTTAGCTGAGTTATTTTATTAATTGCTGCAAGTTATTGTTTATTTAGTTTAGTATTTCCTTCTTGCTTTATTATACATTGTATCTAGGTTATATTATAAATGCCTCGCCGTAGCCTCGTTACTACTTCGTCAAGGTTAGGCTCGACACTTACCAGTACATGGGGTCGGTTGTACTGATATTGTAATATGCACTTCTTGTGCAAATCCAGGTTCCAGTATGGGTTGAGTTTCGAGTAGTAGCTGACCATTCGTACGGAGACACGAGGTAGATCTGCTAGCGTCCGCGGATTTCTGAAGTATTCTCCACATTATTTAGTTACGGTTTTATTTCATTCAAAACAGATATATGTTTTCTTTCAGCCAAATACTTGTAGTATTGTTTAGTAGTTCGTGAATTGTGACTCCAGACCCTGGGTAGTTAGATATTAGCATTGGTTCGTTGTTTCATTCCATTATTTAATTATTATTGATATCATTTATTTGATAATATTAGACCTCGTATTACGTTTTAATTATTTTAATTGTTGAAACCATCTAACATTGGCTTGCCTATCAAGTTTGGTGTTAGGCGTCATCATGATCCCAAGAGTAGGGAATTTGGGTCGTGAAATGTTGGTATCATAGCACTAGGTTGCTTAGGTCTCACAATTCACAAACAAGCTTAATAGAGTCTGAGGGATCGGTATGGAGACGTCTGTACTTATCTCTCAGAGGCTATAAAGTTAGGAACAAACTCATTTGTATTCTACTCTGTCTTGCGATTCCTTTTAACTCAAATACTGATTGAACTCTTCTATTCTCTTGCAGATGGCGAGAACACGTGCTTCTTCTTCCGCTTACCAACAATCTGGACCTCCAACAGTAGCAACTCCTACTAGGGGCAGAGGCCGAGGCCATGCCAGAGGCCGAGGTAGTGTTGCGCCCCCTTTTTCTATCGCATGGATTAGGTACGGAGAGATCGGGTTTATGACATTTTGGACAACTCTTTAAAATAAAGGGTTTAAGGAAGAGTCGCCAGCTAACGATTTTATGGTGCGTTAGGGCACCTAGAGTTGATAACTCATGAACTAGTTCGCGTTACCAGAGATTGGGTAAGGGCTTGAAATTATCCCAAGGGGAAGGGGTTAGGCACCCCTCAAGATCCACAACTGTGGGTCCCAGCCAATAAGTTTTGTGAATTTGGACAGTGAACAAGTAACAAGTAAGGTTCATATACGAGGGGATTTCAAACAAGTATGAAAATCTTTAAAGGTTTTTGAATAACGTTAGAATAAACATTTTGAAAAGAATTTTCCTATGTTTAAAGTAATACGGATCACTTCAATGCAATACCCGGTATGTCACACCTCGAATAGGCGGCTACACATGGTATTAGTGCACCGGTCATCATATCCGTATTCTACCCTTCCCACCCCGTAAAGGTTATTTAAAAATGCACGTGTTTGTTACGAATTCTTATTGCGTGCCATTACCCGTCCCATACTATAAGTCCTGGAGGGTGTTTAGGACTACTAATCCTACAAGGCAGGAACTAGGTTGAACCCTTAGGTTTAAAGGACAAAATACTAGGCGACATATAAAACAAGTAGGACTGCACATATAATGGAACATATAAAGACAAAGAAAGGCTCACATATCCCTCCACACATAGACATGTAAGTAGCACGTCTCAAGCACGATTAAAGTCTCAAGACAAGAATTCAAAAATAGGAATTTTAGTAAAATAGTAGGTCGTAGGAATCTGAGTTGGAAAACCTAATGAAGGCAGAAGATTTAATTAAGACTGAGTGACTTGAGGGATAGTTGATTTTCAAAAATATAGTAGCTAAAGGCAGCGGTAAGATTTAGAAGTACGCAGTGATTTAAAGCTTTCAAAAACATAGAAGGAAGTCGTTAAAACATGGGTTTGAAGTAACATAGTGATTTTAAAAGATAAGGGACTAAAATACAATGGCTTAACATAGAGTAGTAGTTATCAGTTTACAGAGAACTATAGTAAAAGAAGTAGTAAGATGGTATCAAAATATAGTAACTTCTATCAAAATATAGTAACTTTAGGGAAATACAGAGCAAGGATTCGAAATGGCATGATTTTGAGTAGAGTGAGGTATCTTTGAAGAATAGCAATTTGAAAACATAATAGGATAGGAATCAGTAAAATCAGTAAAAGGAAATAGATGCACAACTTCAAGACTGTTTAAAATTGAGCAGGAGTTTTAATAAAAGTAGAATGAACTTCAGTGAGGTTAAACAGGAGTGGGAACAACATGGTTCAAAATGTTTAAAGGGAACTGATTAAACTAGTAGAACATAATTGATTTGATTTTAATACGTATTAGGCCTAAAGTTTGCCTAGGCGTCGTATACATTGCCTATTTATTTTTAAAAGGGTGAACATGCATATTTGGATTCTGATTTTAAGAGATTGCATGTTTGCATGAAATTATTTTAAATAGATTAACCATATTTTATGGGAGTATTAGATCATGTTAACTAGGCGTTCAAGTTCTGATAAATAAGAATTCCTAAGGGAGGGATATCTAATGCACAAAGTATCATCTTAAAACATGGTTTCTATATGTCATGTTTATGAGAATGCATGAGCAATGCATTATGACAGCCTTTTGTTACTCGTTAGTTATACTGGAACATGGTGTCTGATGGCATGAATATAATAGATGTGTTGAAATGAAGAACCTAAACATGATTTTTAATGCATGGTATGCATGTCCTAAGCATGATACTATTGCACACATAGGGAAATAAAGCCTAAGTCATGATTTCTACCCATACTAAACTAAACATGCATAGTTCCCTCCCATATTCACTATCCAGCCCCAATCGTTTGTTTACAAATTATTACAGACCATAGCGAATGAATTACAGTAATTGCAAAGAGGAAAATAATAAGTTATTCTATAGGGAGCATTCAAACAGGCCCAACCTTCCAGCCTCACCCCTTTCGAGCGTCACAGCCTTACATAGCCTGGGTGCGGCAAAGCTCCCAAAGGCCCTTGTGAGGGCCCTAGCCAATACCAGCACCCAGCAATTGCTACAGTTGAGATGGGTGCAGTGTAGAATTACCTTCCTCCGTGTGTCAAATTTCAGAGGGAATTCAAGGTCCCTAAGCAATGCTCACACTGAGGGGGTGGAAGCTGAAGGTCTAAGAGTACTGTGAAGTGCAGGAAGGAGTAGTTAAAAAGAGTTGAGTTTGAAAGGGAGTTTTGAAATAACATGGCTTTAGAGGAAAAGATCTTTTATGAAAAACCAGTTTGAAAAAGGAAGTAGTAGAATGGTCACAACTCAGCAGGTATGCAGAATTCAAGAAAGCAAACACAAATAGGGGAAAGGGATTAGGGACAAGTAATGGTAGCAGCACATTTGCAGTAGTCCTTAGAACAAAGTTACAGATTTTCACAGAATGTGATATGCCAAGTGTTTATCATGTATTATAGATGGATATACAAATATGAGAATACTAAGTATTATAGGTGCATTAGAAGCTAGGAAATTGATAAAGAAACAAACATAAAGAGATGCTAGATATGCAGAAAGAAGAAGTAAAAGAGTCACATAGTCCATAATGAATAATACAGAGGAAAACATGAGTCATGCTAGTCTAGAAGAAGAAGAGAGATCATAGAAAGATAGTAGAAATACTAGTTACATGGTAGGCAATAAAACCATAAGAAAAAGCACAAAAGAAACAACAAGAATCTTAACCAGAATCGAAACATATTGTTTTAGGATGTTGTAAACTTAAATTAGAACATACTAGTGTTAAGAGAGAGAGCAAAGGAGAAGAGAGAAAAGGTATAGCACTATTAGCCTTGGCTTACAGCCGGCTAATAATAGGCAAGAGTAAAGAGCAGCAAATAGAGCAAAGAGAGACAGAAAGAAAGAGCACAAGAAAGTAGTATAGAGTATTGATGTGTGTTGTTGTTGAAAAAGCTAGAGCTTTTTATAGTTGAAAAACGAGTAGCAAATATGGTAAGAATCACAATAGCATGGCAATCAGAGAACTCAGAATCAATCAGTCAGGAAATCAAGACATGGTTCCCTTAAGTCAGGGGATCTCAAGAATTCAAATGGAAAAACATATAACATATAAGGTAAATAAAGTCAGTACAAGACCAAATAAGGAAGGAATCATAGTTCATTAGGTATAGGGTAAATAATTAAAGCTAAGTTCGAAATATTCTAATTAAGGACATAGACAATATGAATATAGTACCCCATCAGACAAATTAAGTGAATCGATTGATTCGAATAAGAGAGGTAAAAATTGAAGTCTCGAAGGACAGTTTATCAATCAAACCCCAATGTATGGAGTCCCGAATCATTCAAAGAAGAGTCACAATTCTATATTCATCATATAAATAGACAAGAATGACCAGGCATAGTAAACAGGCAGGTTGAACAAGTGTTAGTAGAAAGATGCAAGTCTGAACAATCGAGATAGACATAAGCACATAGTGGTGGTATAGTTAAGCTAATAGAACTCAGTAAACATATTCGAGGCAGATAATCATGACAACTCAAACAAGAAACAAGCAGAGTCATGCTAATACACAGAACCAACAAAGAAGACTTAGTAAAATTAGGGCTTTAAACACATGCAAGATAAAAAGCTAGTAGAATCAAAGAATCATCATGATATGCAAAGAACATATTTAAAAACAAGAAGAAACTCAGTTCAAAACAATCGTAAAAAGGTTCTGAGAAACCCTAGTTTTAAAAGGAAGTAAAAGCGTTTAAAAGTCGAAGATTCTTAGAGATTAAGTCAAGAATAATGTAAAACATAAAGAAAAAAGTCTTGAAACATTTAGAAACACTATAGATCTAAGAGTTTTAGGCAAAAATTAGGGTTTCAGAGAGGATTGAAGATAACCGGAGAACCTGTTGCGAAGCTCGAAGGTAATTGTGATTGTGGCATGGTCGTATCAAAACCCCACCGGAGAAGGCCGAAAAACCTCCCAAGCAGGAACTACAGTAGCCGTTTGGCATGGTAGAAACCCTTAGAGGTTTCAGAGATGAGGTGAACCGGAGAATGAGGCATCATGGAGGTTGGTAGTCGAAATGAGGGAGGTCATAGGTCGCCGGTGACAGGCGGAACTTCATCGTAGAAGGAGGTGACCAGGAAGGTTTTAGAGAGAAGGGAGAGGGAAAGACCAGAGATAGAGAGATGAGGGGTCTCAAAAGAGTGAGACGGGGAGGGGGGGTGTTAGGTAGAGTTATTTAAGGTAAGAAATGATCTGGGCCGTTGATCTTATTTTATCAACGGCTCAGATTTAATCAGGGGTTGGGACGGGTTAAAATTAGTATTGGGTTAGGTTGTTTAATTGGGGTCTAGATTGGGTTACTTGGGTTTAAAGGTTAGGTTAAAATGTGTCTAGAATTTAAAATAATATGGCTAATTATTAAATACCCGTAAAAATAGATAATTAATTAATTAAAATAGCTAATAGTTGTATAAAATAAAATTTAGTTAAAATAGGTAAAATTACAATAATCAAACAATATTAAAAATGTAAGAAACATAAATTCAAATTTTAAAAGGTATAGAATGTCTAATAAGACCATAATTGCAAAGCGATTGTAATTGTAATTAAATAAGATCCAATTTGGCCATTTATGAAATAATTAGATTTTAATAAGTAAACAATGATTATGAATGACATACTGAACTGGAAAATATTTTGAAATTTTTTAGAGCACAATTTATGAATTATTTAAATATGAAATACTAAAATAAACAGGAAAATAATTTAATAAAAATATGGGAAAAATAGGAAAAATACTCATTATTACAATGAGTAATTTAGAAAACTTATATGCAAGTCTGAAAATAATTTGGGAAAAAATTGGGTATCAACAGCTGCCCTCTTTACCCGGGAAGGATGAAAGAGTTGTCGGGTAAAGATATGATGGCCAATTTTGACTGAGATGAAACTGCGGGATAGAATTTGGCTGCACCCTGGTTTCTGAACTGCCTACATATCCCTGGTTTTACAGGAATCAGGCCGTATGCAGTTTCGGAATCATCGGCGAAATATAACGGTGATGTTTCACAAGAACAGACGCAAGGTGCACGGTAGGGTAAAAGTAGGAAATTCTTACGGGGTGGTGTCAGAGAACTGGAGCGGTCTGCTCCTGCCTGGTTGGTTGTTCCGGCCGGGTTGCCTGCAGATAGAGAACAAGCGTATATTATGCATAATATAAACATGATGCAAGTTCCCGTTAGACTATGAATGTTGTCTTTGGACAATTCGGATGATGTCCTTAGACCATGGTGTCCTGGGCCATGAATCGCTCAGCGCGGGATTCGCAGACTATGAAATGATGTTCTTGGGTCATGAGGATGGTTCCTCCGAACGATGGTGCCTTTGAATAATGATATGCAAGTTGAAAAAAGAGATCCACAGGCTATGAAATGATGTTCTCGGCCCATGAGGATGGTGCCTCCGAACGATGATGCCTTTGGACAAGTTGGCGATATTTCAGCCCATGAAGAATGCAGTAGTATGATGTTGGCAAGACAGAGCTTAGTCTTGTGATCTGTGAAAAGAAAAAGGGAAGAGCTTAGCCCGAAAGAAGGCGTAAATAAATAAGGTGACTGCTTTGAAAAGGTAGAAATGAGTTTAGCATAATGAAATAAGATGCGGAGAGAGGTAGCGTAGAACCTCGGAAGGAAGAATGATAGCCTTATGCATGAAGCGAATGCAGATGGAGGTAGCATAGAACCTCCGAAGGCAGAATAGGTATCCTTAAGCAAGAAGTAAATGCATATGGAGGTAGAGCTTAACCTCGGAAGGCAGAAAGGTAGCCTTATGCAGATGCGAATGCAGATGGAGGTAGAGCTTAACCTCATGCAGACGGAGACAGAGCTTAGTCTCGGAAGGCAGAATGGTAGACTTATGCAAAGATGCGAATGCAAATGGAGGTAGAGCTTAACCTCATGCAGACGGAGACAGAGCTTAGTCTCGGAAGGCAGAATGGTAGACTTATGCAAAGATGCGAATGCAAATGGAGGTAGAGCTTAACCTCATGCAGACGGAGACAGAGCTTAGTCTTAGAAGGAAGAATGGTAGCCTTATGCAAAGATGTGAATGCAAATGGAGGTAGAGCTTAACCTCATGCAGATGGAGACAAAGCTTAGTCTCGGAAGGCAGAATGGCAGCCTTATGCAATGAAAAAAATAAAGCGACAGTAAGAGTTCTTAGCTGGTGATAAAGTGCGGTGATACGATTGTTGTGAATGAAGTATCGTTTGCAATGATGATTATAGTAAGCGTTGGCATGTGCGATGAGTTCGAGAGCGTATCTTTGAGAAACATGCATCTGGTAGGGATGATGAAATGTCTTGGGCTTTGCCGTATTTGTGCCTGCGTCCAAAGAAAAATCGTGAGTTCCATAAGGGGGAGGGTTAGTTCGTATCCCTGCTGGCTCGGATCGGCCTGTCTGCTTGATGATGATGACTTTGTTTGTACCACAGGGGTAGCGTTGCTAAGACAAGCTGTTTTTAAGAAATAAATATGCATGGTTTTATAAAAATATGATATACCATATAATAAAAATAATTTTCTTTGGATAAACCGACGACCACGATGCGGTTCGAGACATTGCAACCTCTCTTGCTGCGGAGAGTTTAGGGTCCTCCTCAACATTTTGCCCCAGTTTGATGGGTGAAGGCTTCTGGCTGTTACTAGTGTGGTGCTTGGCTGAACTTGCTTCGGAATTTTGAGATCCCTCCTCAAAATTCTGCCCCAGTTTCCGTTCGTGGGGAAAATGAAAATTTTATTAAAATATGACCGAACCCATAGGGATGCCTACGTATCCCCTCTTAAACGGGAATCAGGTCAGGCGTAGTTCAATTTACAACACTGATAGAAGCATAACAATTACACATAGTAGCGCTTGACTGCGTCTGAATTGATTGGTTTAGGCCAAATTTCTCCATCCATTTCTGCCAGTATGAGTGCTCCTCATGTTAGCACTCGGTGAACCATGTACCGGCCTTGCCAATTGGGAGAGAATTTCCCTTTCGCTTCGTCTTGATGAGGAAAGATTTTCTTTAACACCAGTTGCCCCGGTGTGAATCGTCTTGGTTTGACTTTCTTGTTGAAGGCTCTGGTCATTCTATTCTGATATAGCTGACCATGACAAACCGCGTTCATTCTCTTTCCGTCTATGAGAGCCAATTGCTCATAACGGCTTCTTACCCATTCGGCGTCGCTGAGCTTGGCTTCTTGTATAATTCTCAAAGATGGAATTTCAACTTCAGCAGGAATGACAGCTTATGTACCGTATACCAACATGTAAGGAGTTTCCCCGGTTGATGTGCGAACCGTGGTGCGATACCCCAGTAAGGCGAATGACAGCTTCTCATGCCACTGCTTGTGTTTCTCTATCATCTTTCTCAGTATCTTCTTGATGTTCTTGTTGGCAGCCTCAACAGCTCCATTCATTTGAGGTCTGTATGCTGTAGACTTCTTGTGCTTGATCTTGAAGTTTTCACAAATTACTCTCATCAAATCACTGTTGAAATTGGAACCATTATCGGTGATGATTGACTCTGGAACTCCAAACCGACAAACAATGCGGTCGCGGACAAAATCAGCTACCACTTTCTTAGTAACTGCTTTGTAAGATGCTGCTTCGACCCATTTGGTGAAATAGCCAATGGCAACCAGAATGAACCTGTGTCCGTTGGAGGCGGCAGGCTGGATTGATCCAATAACATCCATGCCCCAAGCGGCGAATGGCCAGGGTGAACTTGTTGCATTAAGCTCACTAGGAGGTACCTTTATCATATCCCCATATATTTGACATCGATGGCATTTGCGGACATACTGGGTGCAGTCTGTTTCCATGGTCATCCAGAAATAACTAGCCCGAAGTATCTTCTTTGCTAGGACAAAACCCGTTCATATGAGGACCGCATGTACCAGGATGTATTTCCTCCAACAACTTGATTGTTTCCTTTGCCTCGACACATCTTAGTAAACCCAGATCGGGAGTCCTCCTTTATAGGATTCCTCCGCTGTGAAAGAAGTTGTTTGATAACCTTCGAAGAGTGCGCTTTTGAGCAGCGTTTGCAAGCTCTGGGTATTCTCCCTCTACCAAGTACTCCTTAATGTCATGAAACCAAGGCTTTCCATCTGTTTCTTCTTCAACGTAGGCGCAGTAAGCCGGCTGATTGTGAATCCCCACTGGGATAGGATCAATGAAGTTCTTATTTGGATGGTGGATCATAGATGACAAGGTGTCCAGTGCGTCGGCAAACTCATTCTGGATTCTGGGAACGTGTCAGAATTCAATCCTTGTAAACCTCCTTCTCCATTCCTGCACACGATGTAGGTATGGTAGTATCTTGGAATTCTTGGTCGCCCATTCTCCTTGGACTTGGTGTATCAATAAGTCTGAGTCACCAATTACTAATAGTTCCTGAACAGTCATGTCGATTGCCAAATTGAGCCCAAGATGCAGCCCTCATATTCAGCCATGTTGTTGGTGCAGGGAAATCTGAGTTGGGCGGATTCCAGGTAGTGCTGACTGGTTTCCGAAATCAGGACTGCTCCAATACCCATGCCTTTGAAGTTTGCTGCCCTATCAAAGAACATCCTCCAACCGTCGTAGGATTCTGCAATGTCCTCTCCTACGAAAGACACTTCCTCATCCAGGAAATATGTTTTCAATGGTTCATATTTTCCGTCCACATGATTTTCTGCAAGATGATCGGCTAATGCTTGTCCCTTGACCGCCTTTTGAGTCATGTAAATGATATCGAACTCACTTAACAGGATCTTCCATTTAGCTAGCTTGCCAGTGGGCATGGGCTTCTGAAAGATGTACTTGAGCAGATCCATCCTTGATATGAGGTACGTTGTGTAGGCACAGAAATAATGCTTCAGCTTCTGTGCGATCCAAGTCAAAGCACAACAAGTGCANACAGGTGCGCTCTAATAGAGAATATCAGGCCTCATACGGAGTAAACTTCTTGCTGAGGTAGTAAATTGCTTGCTATTTCCTCCCTGTTTTGTCATGTTGCCCGAGAACGCAACCGAAAACTCCATCTAATACGACTAGGTAGAGTAATAGGGGTCTACCCGGCTCGGGGGGTACCAAGACTGGTGGTGTTGAGAGATACTCTTTGATTCTGTTGAAGGCTTTTTGACAATCCTTGGTCCATTTGGTGGCAGCATCCTTTCTTAGCATTTTGAAAATTGGTTCACAAATGACGGTAGACTGGGCTATGAACCGACTGATATAATTGAGCCGTCCCAGGAAGCTCATAACATCCTTTTTGTTCTTTGGTGGCGACGATTCTTGGATGGATTTGACCTTTGATGGATCTAGCTCTATTCCTCGATGACTGACAATGAACCCTAGCAACTTGCTAGCAGGAACACCAAACGCACACTTTGCAGGGTTAAGTTTCATATTGTATTTCCTTAACCTGTTGAAGAACTTTCTCAGATCTTCCATGTGATCAGCAGCTTTCTTTGATTTGATGATGACGTCGTCCGATCTCCTTGTGAATCATATCATGGAATATAGTAGTCATGGCTCTCATGTAAGTGGCCCCTGTATTCTTCAGACCGAATGGCATCATCTTGTAGCAATACACTCCCCACGGCATAATGAATGTCGTTTTCTCAGCATCTTCCTCGTCCATCCAAATCTGATGGTAACCAGCAAAACAATCTACAAAGGACTGCAATTCGTGCTTGGCACAATTATCAATTAAGATGTGTATGTTTGGCAAGGGGAAGGCGTCTTTCGGACTAGACCGGTTGAGATCCCGGTAGTCGACGCAGACTCTGACCTTCCCACCTTTCTTTGGTACAGGCACAATGTTGGCTAACCATGTTAGATACTCAACCACCCGGAGAACTCTGGCGTTGATCATCTTGGTGACCTCATCTTTGATTTTCAAGCTCATGTCTGGCTTGAAATTCTTGAGCTTTTTCTTCACTGGTGGGCATCTTGGATTGGTTGGCAGCTTGTGGGCCACAATGGATGTACTAAGGCCAGTCATGTCATCATATGACCAGGCGAATATGTCCTCATATTCCTTTAAGAATTTCGTATATTCCTCCTTTTTTGACGGCGACAGATGAATGCTGATGCGTGTTTCTTTGACGATCTCTGTGTTTCCCAGGTTGACGATCTCAGTCTCATCCAAGTTAGACATAGGTCTGTTCTCAAAGTTCTCGACCTCCTTAATAATATCCTCAGGTATATCATCCTCGTCTGACTCGGGATCCGTTTGTTGCGTTGCCTCGTTGCAGGTCACAGTCGTCGGTTCATCAAGATAAGTAATAGTAATGCTGTGTAAATAAAGTAATGGGGAAGAAAACAGTAACAGGTATATAAGATTTATAAAGAAACTGGAAATGCTTTGATAAATTGAATAATGGTTTGAACATAGGATCTCTTTCTTGCAGAAATTAAAAATGCGAAAAGGAGGGAAATTTCTTTAAGTAAATAAACTGTAAATAATGCTCGTTTTGTTGACCTTGCTACCCCGAGGCTCGACGGGCTTTGGTTATCCTAACGGACCAATTGTTGAGATGCGATCCCTTGCTCACGACTTATATGGAAGGGCCTTCCTCCCCCTCCTCTTCAAGAATGACACAGCAGTCCATGTCCTCATCATCCAGAAATAGATCCCTTATTGCCGCTAGCACTTCCTCCTCGTCTGTACCATATGTGATGTCAGCTGGCTGGAAAGTCTGCTCTATGCGGGGTATTGGCTACTCCAATGGGTAATAGGGGCCGCGCCAAGGTGGTGACCAGTCCTTGAACTCCTTCCAAGTGTACTCGTACCCTAGACCAAAAGTAGTACCGTGCTTCTTGAGTGTTATTGGCTTTGTTATTCCTTGAAGATGCTTACCGAGCCCTTCACCCGGTTTGTACCCTTGCCAGTTCAATATGCTTTCGGTATTGTTGCCCCACCATTTGTCTATGGCGTTAACACGTTCTACGTTGTAATAGATTTCTCTGCCAAACTTCCTCCTTCCATCGATGACCGAAAAGGTCTGGCGACCGTAGATATGGTTGCTACCGTCGCCATGAATGATGACCTATTGATGATTCCATTCAAACTTCACAGCTTGGTGTATGGCTGATGCCACGGCCCCAACCACGTGGATCCATGGTCGTCCCAACAGTAAGTTGTAGGACGCAGGCACATCTATTACTTGGAAATCTACATCGAACCAAGTTGGTCCCATCTGTAAGCATAAGGTAATTTCTCCCATGGTGGACCTCTGCGAACCATCGAAGGCCTTTACGTTGATCTCTCCTTCCTTTATCTCATGTAGACTCTTGCCTAATCTCTTGAGTGTGACCAGCGGACAAATGTTGAGGCTGGAACGCCCATCAATTATGATCCTTGTAATGAAATGATCCTCACATTGTACAGTGATGTGTAGTGCTCTGTTATGCCCTAGCCCTTCAGGTGGTATCTTATCTTCATGGAAAGTGATCTTGTGACTTTCCAGTACCTGGCCTACCATGTTGGCCATTTCCCCACTGGTGATATTGTCTGGCATGTATGCTTCACTCAGCACCCTTATCAAAGCACTCCTGTGTGTTTCAGAGTTTTGTAACATGGAGAGGATGGATATCTGAGCTGGCATTTTTTTCAACTGGTCGAGGATTGAGTATTCCTTGACTTGTATCTTTCTCCACTGATCGTTTGAACCTGTTTCAATGATGGGGGAACGGTTATTGGCCTACTTGCTAGACTCGGCCAAATGCTCGGGGGTATAAACTCTGACAGTTCTTGTCATACCCTGTGCATCGATGGATTCTTCAGACTTTCCTTTACCATTCCTCCTTGCTTCAGCAGTATAGTCCCACGGAATGGCGTCTGAGTAAAAGGGAGTCGTTGTTGACATTGCCACTGGGATGGGTGTGGTCATTCTTATTCCTTCCGGAGTATATGTTATAGATGGCCGGATTGCAACTTCGAGCGGTCGCACATACTCGACTTCAATCGGTCCTGGGACTTTTCCCTCGGCGGGTGGTCTTGATTCAAACTCAAGTGCAATGGACATGTTTACCTCAAATTCCTCAGATGGCTGCATCTGGACCACGATCGGATTAAGAGTAATCGCAGGGTTCTTCAGATCATCCTCGACAATTAACCCAATTGATCCATCGGGATCCCAATCATCTTCAACCTCAATCATGTGGACACTGCCTTTATGGTCAGACAACGGATTATTGCGAACATTAGGAGCAGGGTCCTTGGCTACAATGATCTTGTTATCTATGAGGGTTTGTATCTTGTCTTTCAGGGAACGACATTCCTCGATGGTGTGTCCCTTCATGCCGGAGTGGTAAGCATAGGTTTTGTTCGGGTTAACCCACTGAGATGGGTTTTCAGGGACGACAACGGGAATGGGTGTGACATTATCGGCGGCTTTAAGCTTTTCGTATAATTGGTCAATGGGTTCAGCTATGGCAGTATACTGTTTCGATGGACGACGGTCGAAGTTTGGGTGAGGTCTCGAGAAGTTTTGGCGATTAGGTGGTGATTGATAGTAAGAAGGTTGGGAATTGTAGGCATTATAGACAGGAGCTGGTTGTGAGTATCTAGGCAAGGTAGGCTGATATATGGATGGTGGAGTTTTGTAGGTGGGTAAGGGTGTCTGGTATTGAGGTGAAGGTGCTTGGTAACTTGGAGTTGGCTGGTAAGTGAAGGAAGGTGCGGGGTATACTTGGTATTTGGGAGGGGACTTGGCTTGGTGTGCCACCATCACGGCTCCTACATCCCTTTTCTTGGACACAACACCGGATTGCAGAGCTTTATTGGTAGCCTGTAAGGCTTCAAAATTAGTAACCATACCATTTTTTATGCCTTCCTCGATTCGCTCTCCCAACTTGGTGATATCAGAAAACTTGTGCCCTTCGACCATCATCAGTTGCTCATAGTACCGAGGATCCTGAGCGCGCACAAAGAATTTCTTCATTTGTTCTTCTTCCAGGGCTGGCCTGACCTTGGCAGCCTCTGACCTCCAACGAGTAGCATACTCGCGAAAAGTCTCAGTTGGTTTCTTCTTCATGTTCTGGATGTATAACACATACGGTGCATTCTCTGTGTTGAATCTAAATCTATCCATGAAGTTCGTAGCCATATTCACCCAATTGATCCATTTCTTTGGATCCTGGTTGATGTACCACGATAGTGCATCACCTTTCAAACTCCTCATGAAGAGTTTCATGCGGATCCTTTCATCTTTTCCCACGCCAACCAATTTGTCACAGTAAGTCCTCAAATGGACTCTCGGGTCACCAGTACCATCAAACATCTCAAACTTAGGAGGTTTGTACCCCTCGAGCAGTTCAACATCAGGCTATATGCAAAGATCCTCATAGCTCAATCCCTCAAACCCTTTAACTCCTTCGACGCCCTGAACTTGGTTGGTCAATTTCTTGAGTTCCTCAGACAGATTCCTGATGAGCTTGTCCTTCTCGTCGAACTCATAGGTATGCGGTGTGGAATGAGCTACGGTTTACACATAAATGGGGTTGTCATAAGCCTGGAGGTGGTCTCTCGTCTAATCTTGAAGAGGCGGAAAGTTGTAGTGACATGTGTTGCGTGTTGCTAGTGGAACGGGATCTTAGGGGTGATTGGGTTGTTTGGAGACGTTTTGGGGTAAAGTGGGGTTCAGAGTATTTGGGAAGTGAACGTCTGGGACGTTAAGGGAGAATGATAAGTGGGCCAAATTCTTGACTTGGTCGAGTTCCTCTTGGAACTTCAGCAACTTCTTCTCTAGTGGAGTCATACCCTCGTGCAGAACCTGAATACCCTGACCATCAGCGATCTCAACATGTTCATCCCTGTTGTCTTTTCTAGTACCGCTTGCATCTGCCATCTTAGTATGGGGAATAACAAAAAAATGTAGTGAGGTTAGTGAGGATTATGAAGAATATTGCGGTAATTTAAACACGTAATGCGAAAATGTAAAACGCATCCTAAGTTGGGGAATCTCTTGATGCCCGAGGTAGGCCTAACGACAAATTAATTTGGAGAACTTAAATACTAAATGCCTCATTTTATTTAAAATAAAATAGACGAATCCAACTTGACTCTAAAAATACGAAAATGTAAAATGTCATTAATGGTCAGTGGCCTCATTACATCAAAAGCAAAGTAAAGACAAATCCTATCTATTTGGTCTCAGAAGGACCTTCCCCAAACTCGGCACCTCTACTTGCCTTGATCAACATTCCCATCTCGCGGAGTCCCAGCAGTAAGTAGGTCTTGGCTAGAATTCCTACTTCAGTTCCCTCGGTCTTTTGACAAGTCTCGATCCTCCTAAGGAACTTTTCCTCCAAGTCAACTATGCCTCGTTCCAAGTGTGCTAGCCTCTGGGTGGAAGTGATGGCCATGTCCTTCCATTCCTCGATCAGCTTTTTGTTGGCTATGTGGATTTTGTGGTGATCTTCTTCACAGTCACGGAGCCTTTTGCAAAGCTGGTTGAGCCTAGTTGTTGCCTCGGCTTTCTCATCTATGACCCTATGTCCTCGAACGAACCCTAGCTCAATACTTCCTCCTCAGTTATCTTCCAACCATCCCAGATAGTAAGGAGAGTAACCAGTGTGATACCTGTCGGGCTCGATAGTATCCTTCTCCAACCGGATCCTGCAGTGCCACAAATGCTGAGCTTGACACTTGTGAGGGTTGTCGTCATCTTGGAAGTCCGCCCTGAGATGACTCATTTTCTCGACCCTTGGGATGACTTGCTTCCTCCCCGCCTGCCTCATGACGCGAATCGGGACGTAAGGGTATGTCACTCTAAGACAAATCAATATCAGGAGCGGAGTGTCTCTAGTCCGAATGATGAATTCGTTGGTCGGGAACCACTCGAACATCCATTGGATTTGATCCTCGGTCAGATTTTCCAATAACTCGACCCATCCATTGGCATTTTCTGGCTGTGCAAACATGTCAGGGATGTAGTTCATACGCTTTTGATGATGGAAAACAATATGATCATCCCAAACTCTCCTATGTATGTCTTGACGGTAGTCACCCGTTTGCAAATGCTCGGTGAGCCAAAGCTGAAGTAGCAGGTTGCAACCCTCAAATTGTTTCGCTCCTCGTTGACAAATCTCCAAAGCTCGGTATATGTCAGCAACAATCATAGGTACAATGCTGTAATCTTGTCCGTCGATCCCTTCCATCAGATTCTTGGTAACCATAGCCAATCTGGTGTGGATTCTCCCCTTCTTTGTCGTGAAGACCATCAATCCCAAAAAGAAGAATATGAAGACGAATACCCGGCTGTGAATGTGTCCTAGAGAGGTGAGGGCGAACTCTTCCTGGTATGTGCGGTAAGACTGACTACGGCCATACCTCTCGTAAAATAGTCAAAAAGGATGTACGAGTCTTCCAAGCAGACTAAATCCGGATTCTTCTTGAGTCCCATCATCTTGAGAAAACCCTGGCCTGTTCGGTTTTCAGGCATCAATAACCCTTGAAACTCCCAAGGCAAACAAGCTAAACCCCCTACCTCCTCTAGCAGCGGTATCATCTCATTGTTCCCAAATCAAAAAATCGACCGATCACAGTCCCAGAATAAGGTGGCAGCCTCTATCATCATGTTATTAGGCTGAATGTCCAAGAGAGAGGGCAAGTTGCCCAGGTGTATTCTGACTGCTGTTTTGTCTCTTGAGTGCAAGTCTTCCCACCAGTTTAGAAGTTTTGGGTGGATGTTGGTGACCATGCCGAATCTGGGGACCTCGTGCCTCATCTCTGCAAAGTAAACAGGTTAGGCCCTTACCCCCACCGGAATCGACTATTTAACATCAATAATTAGCATGAGCATTTAAGTTCTCCAAATAAATGCACAGAACGTGAAGGCGTCCTTTTAGGTTCCAGGGAAACCCAATGGACTTTGGACAAGGCTATCTTAAAGTCTATTGTGCGGACAACACGTTAGCCTGGCTAGGTTTGACCATGATGCATGCAACATACAATAGAGTAAGTTTTCTATTGGGGTTATAGACTGGTACCCTTGAGCGGACAAATCAAGGGGGAAGGCACGGAACAGTCGACCGCACCGCTGATCGACTAGTTTTACCGCAAATATGCCTTTCCGAATTTAGGGGTGATAATATTGGAATAGCGCAGCCACTCACTGTAAGAGTTTCTATAGGATTGGTTTGGCGCGAGTGGAATATGAATGCGGAGCATGATATGTAATAATAAGCATTAAAACAGATAGGCTTGTATTTTCACGTTGAGGAAAACAGTAAAGAAAGGAAATACAACAGTTATAATGGAAAGAGGTTACAAAGAAAACATGAAGATATATTAGTTACGTTCGGATGAAATAAATACTTGTAAAAGTGAACAATTAACAGCATGTAACGGAGCATAAAAAAAAGCGTAAGCATTTAAAGGTAAATTAAAAGTCCAAATTCACAAAGCAAATTGTAATGGTATAAGCCTAGGGAAGGTCCCCAGCAGAGTCGCCATGTTGTCGCGCCCCTTTTTCTATCACACGGGTTAGGTACGGAGAGATCGGGTTTATGATATTTTGGACAACTCCTTAAAAGAAAGGGTTTAAGGAAGAGTCGCCACCTAACGATTTTATGGTGCGTTAGGGCACCTAGAGTTGATAACTCATGAACTAAATCGCGTTACCACAGATTGGGTAAGGGCTTGAATTTATCCCAAGGGGAAGGTGTTAGGCACCCCTCAAGATCCACAACTGTGGGTCCCAGCCAATAAGTTTTGTGAATTTGGACAGTGAACAAGCAACAAGTAAGGCTCATATAAGAGGGGATTTCAAACAAGTATGAAAATCTTTAAAGGTTTTTAAATAACGTTAGAATAAACATTTTGAAAAAAATTGTCCTAGGTTTAAAGTAATACGGATAACTTCAATGCAATACCCGGTATGTCACACCTCGAATAGGCGGCTACACGTGGTATTAGCGCACCGGTCATTATATTCGTATTCTACCCTTCCCACCCCGTAAAGGTTATTTAAAAATGCGCGTGTTGGTTACGAATGCTTATTGCGTGCCATTACCCGTCCCATCCTATAAGTCCTGGAGGGTGTTTAGGACTACTAATCCTACAAGGCAGGAACTAGGATGAACCCTTAGGTTTAAAGGACAAAATACTAGGCGACATACAAACCAAGTAGGACTGCACATATAAGGGAACATATAAAGAAAAAGAAAGGCTCACAGATCCCTCCACACATAGACATGTAAGTAGCACGTCTCAAGCACGATTAAAGTCCTAAGACAGGAGTTCAAAAATAGGAATTTTAGTAAAATAGTAGGTTATAGGAATCTGAGTTGGAAAACCTAATGAAGGCAGAAGATTTAATTAAGACTGAGTGACTTGAGGGATAGTTGATTTTCAAAAATACAGTAGCTAAAGGCAGCGGTAAGATTTAGAAGTACGTAGTAATTTAAAGCTTTCAGAAACATAGAAGGAAGTCATTAAAGCATGGGTTTGAAGTAACATAGTGATTTTAAAAGAGAAGGGACTAAAATACAATTGCTTAACATAGAGTAGTAGTTATCAGTTTACAGAGAACTATAGTAAAAGAAGTGGTAAGATGGTATCAAAATATAGTAACTTCTATCAAAATATAGTAACTTTAGGGAAATACAGAGCAAGGATTCGAAATGGCATGACTTTGAGTAGAGTGAGGTATCTTTGAAGACCCAGTAGTTTGAAAACATAATAGAACAGGAATTAGTAAAATCAGTAAAAGGAAATAGATGCACAACTTCAAGACTGTTTAAAATTGAGCAGGAGTTTTAATAAAAGTAGAATGAACTTCAGTGAAGTAAAATAGGAGTGGGAACAGCAGGGTTCAAAATGTTTAAAGGCAACTGATTAAACTAGTCGAACATAATTGATTTGATTTTAATATGTATTAGGCCTAAAGTTTGCTTAGGCGTCGTATACATTGCCTACTTATTTTTAAAAGGGTGAACATGCATATTTGGATTCTGATTTTAAGAGATTGCATGTTTGCAGGAAATTGTTTTAAATAGATTAACCATATTTTATGGGAGTATTAGATCATGTTAACTAGGCATTCAAGTTCTGATAAATAAGAAGTCCTAAGGGCAGGATATCTAATGCACAAAGTATCATCTTAAAACATGGTTTCTACATGTCATGTTTATGAGAATGCATGAGCAATACATTATGACAGCCTTTTGTTACTCGTTAGTTATACCGGAACATGGTGTCAAATGGCATGAATATAATAGATGTGTTGAAATAAAGAACCTAAACATGATTTGTAATGCATGGTATGCATGTCCTAAGCATGATACTATTGCACATATAGGTAAATAAAGCCTAAGTCATAATTTATACCCATACTACACTAAACACGCATAGTTTCCTCCCATATTCACTATCCAGCCCCAATCGTTTGTTTAAAAATTATTAAAGACCATAGCAAATGAATTACAGTAATTGCAAAGAGGAAAATAAGAAGTTATTCTATAGGGAGCCTTCAAATAGGGCCAACCTTCCAGCCTCACCCTTTCGAGCTTCACAGCCTTACATAGCCTGGGTGCGGCAAAGCTCCCAAAGGCCCTTGTGAGGGCCCTTGCCAATACCAGCACCCAGCAATTGCCACAGTTGAGATGGGTGCAGTGTAGAATTACCTGCCTCCGTGTGTCAAAGTTAAGAGGAACTCAAGGTCCCTAAGCAATGCTCACACTAAGGGGGTGGAAGCTGAAGGTCTAAGAGTAGTGTGAAGTGCAGGAAGGAGTTAAAAAGAGTTGAGTTTGAAAGGGAGTTTTGAAATAACATGGCTTTAGAGGAAAAAATCTTTTATGAAAAACCAGTTTGAAAAAGGAAGCAGTAGAATGGTCACAACTCAGCAGGTATGCAGAATTCAAGAAAGCAAACACAAATAGGGGAAAGGGATTAGGGACAACTAATGGTAGCAGCATATTTGCAGTAGTCCTTGGAACAAAGTTACAGATTTTCACAGAATGTGATATGCCAAGAGTTTATCATGTATTATAGATGGAGATACAAATCTGAGAATACTAAGTATTATAGGTGCATTAGAAGCCAGGCAATTGATAAACATACATAAAGAGATGATAGACATGCAGAAAGAAGAAGTAAAAGAGTCACATAGGCCATAATTAATCATAGAGAAGAAAACAGGAGTCATGCTAGGATAGAAGAAGAAGAGAGATCATAGAAAGCGAGTAGACATACTAGTTACATGGTAGGCAATAGAACCATAAGTAAAAGCACAAAAGAAACAACAAGAATCTTAACCAGAATTGAAACATATTGTTTTAGGATGTTGTAAACTTAAATTAGAACATACCAGTGTTAAGAGAGAGAGAAAAGTAGAAGAGAGCAAAGTGATAGCACTATTAGCCTTCGCTTACAGCCGGCTAATAATAGGCAAGAGTAGAGAGCAAAAAATAGAGCAAAGAGAGACAGAAAGAAAGAGCACAAGAAAGTAGTATAGAGTATTGATGTGTGTTGTTGTTGAAAAAGCTAGAGCTTTTTATAGTTGAAAAACGAGTAGAAAATATGGTAAGAATCACAATAGCATGGTAATCAGAGAACTCAGAATCAATCAGTCAGGAAATCAAGACACGGTTCCCTTAAGTCAGGGGATCTCAAGAATTCAAATGGCAAAACATATAACATATAAGGTAAATAAAGTTAGTACAAGACCAAATAAGGAAGGAATCATAGTTCATTAGGTATAGGGTAAATAATTAAAGCTAAGTTCGAAATATTCTAACTAAGGACATATACAATATGAATATAGTATCCCATCAGACAAGTTAAGTGAATCGATTTATTCGAATAGGAGAGGTAAAAATTGAAGTCTCGAAGGAAAGTTTATCAATCAAACCCAAATGTATGGAGTCCAGAATCAACCAAAGAAGAGTCGCAATTATATATTGATCATATAAATAAACAAGAATGACCAGGCATAGTAAACAGGCAGGTTGAACAAGTGTTAGTAGAAATATGCAAGTTTGAACAATCGATATAGAAATAAGCACATAGTGGTGGTATAAGTTAAGCTAATAGAACTCAGTAAATATATTTGAGGCAGATAATCATGACAACTCAAACAAGAAACAAGCAGAGA
Organism: Nicotiana undulata; assembly: GCA_005239495.1. NCBI lineage: Eukaryota > Viridiplantae > Streptophyta > Magnoliopsida > Solanales > Solanaceae > Nicotiana > Nicotiana undulata. Next base: position 11,517 of record ML263834.1, on the reverse strand, counting down.
CATGCTAATACACAGAACCAACGAAGAAGACTTAGTAAAATTAGGGCTTTTAACACAGACAAGATAAAAAGCTAGTAGAATCACAGAATCATCATGATATGCAAAGAACAGACTTAAAAGCAAGAAGATACTCAAGTTCAAAACAAGCGTAAAAAGGTTCTGAGAAACCCTAGTTTTAAAAGGAAGTAAAAGCGTTTAAAAGTCGAAGATTCTTAGAGATTGAGTCTAGAATAATGTAAAACATAAGGAAACAGGCTTGAAACATTTAGAAACACTATAGATCTGAGAGGTTTAGGAAAAAATTAGGGTTTCAGAGAGGGTTGAAGATAACCGGAGAACCTGTTGCGAAGCTCGAAGGTAATGGTTATTGTGGCATGGTCGTATCAAAACCCCACCGGAGAAGGCCAGAAAACCTCCCAAGCAGGAACTCCAGTAGCCGTTTGGCATGGTAGAAACCCTTAGAGGTTTCAAAGATGAGGTGAACCGGAGAATGAGGCATAATAGAGGTTGGTAGTCGAAATGAGGGAGGTCGGAGGTAGCCGGAGACAGGCGCAACTTCGTCGGAGAAGGAGGTGACCAGGAAGGTTCTAGAGAGAAGAAAGAGGGAAAGGCCAGGGATATAGAGATGAGGGGTCTCGAAAGAGTGAGACGGGGAGGGGGGTGTTAGGTAGAGTTAATTAAGGTAAGAAATGATCTAGGTCGTTGATCTTATTTGATCAACGGCTCAGATCTAATCAGGGGTTAGGTTGTTTAATTGGGGTCTGGGTTGGGTTAATTGGGTTTAGAGGTTAGGTTAAAATGTGGCTAGAATTTAAATAATACGGCTAATTGTTAAATACCCGTAAAAATAGATAATTAATTAATTAAAATAGCTAATAGTTGTATAAAAATAAAATTTAGTTAAAATAGGAAAAATTACAATAATCAAACAATATTAAAAATGTAAGAAACATAAATTCAAATTTTAAAAGGTATAGAATGTCTAATTAGACCATAATTGCAAAGTGATTGTAATTGTAATTAAATAAGATCCAATTTGGCCATTTATGAAATAATTAGATTTTAATTAGTAAACAATGATTATGAATGACATACTGAACTGGAAAATATTTTGAAACTTTTTTTAGAGCATAATTTATGAATTATTTAAATATGAAATACTAAAATAAACAGGAAAATAATTTAATAAAAATATGGGAAAAATAGGAAAAATACTCATTATTACAATGAGTACTTTAGAAAACTTATATGCAATTTGAAAAAAATTTGGGGAAAATTGGGTATCAATAGGTAGGGGTAGGACTCAGTCCATTGCTTAGGCAGCAGCCCCAGCTGCGGAGCCCCAGATAGAGATTGATGGGGGGGCTCTAGCTCAGACTGTTCCAGCGGGACCAACTTAGGTCCTATAGGGGTTTATTGCTACCCCGGTACTTTAGGATGCTTTGGTCCGACTAGTGGGCCTCGTGGAGAGTGTAGCCCAGACTGGCGCATTCCCCGTGGCAGCAGCCGCATCTCAGGCTGGACGAGGGGTTCAAACTCCTGTTACCCACACTCCTGATCAGATTACTCAGATTTAGACCCCAGCAGCCAATCTGGTTGGGGTAGTTCAGCTAGTTGCTGCAACACCGTTTGTTGATCGGCATCTATGTCCTATGTTGCTTTGTGGAGATTGGAAAGGTTTATCAAGCTTTTCCTTGTTCATTTCAGTGGTTCTACTTCAAAGTATCCTCGGGAATACCTTGATAGCTATCATGATGTTCTTTAAAACATGGGTATTATGGAGACCAACGGGGTCGACTTCAGATGACTGGTTCCACCAAGAAATTGTGGAGGGATTATTTGTTGACTAGACCAGCTGGGTAACCTGCTCTGACTTGGGATCAGATTTCACATTTCTTTTTGGAGAAGTTTTTGCCTATCACTACTAGAGAGAAGCGTCACCGCCAGTTTGAGCGTGTTCAGCAAGGCAACATGACTGTCACCTAGTATGAGACTCGCTTTGTGGATTTGGCTCGACATGTTATTCTTTCATTACCCACAAAGAGAGAGATGGACAGGAGATTTATTGAGGGCCTTGCTCAGCCCATCAGGTTGCAGATGGCTAAGGAGACTGGGAGAGAAACTTCCTTTCAGGATGCGGCCAATGTGGCCAGGAGAGTTAAGATGGTTCTCAGATTGGGAGGTCAGGGGTCAGCCAAGAGACCTCGCCATTCTGGTGGATTGAGCGGTGCCTCATCTGGAGGCGGGGTTACTTTTAGCAGAGGCCATTACATTCAGTACTTCAGGTTTCACATGGTACCTCAGGTGGTCGTGGTTCTTATACACCTCCTTCTGCTCAGCCAGTCTATAGCGTACAATCAGCTCTTATTAGAGCACCTACTCAACAGAGTTATAATCGTGGTTAGCCGGCTCGTTAGGGTCATCCTCTATATCAGGAGGGGTGCTTTGAGTCTGGTGAGTATGGGCATATTTGGAAAGCTTGTTCGAGATTTTTGGGTAATCAACTTCAGTACCAGGGTTCTCGTGCCATAGTTACGGCACTCGCTGCAGCACCACCTGCCCAGCCAGCCAGGGGTAGGGGTCAGGTAGCCAGAGGTAGGGGCCAGATTGTTAAAGGTGGAGGCCAGCCCACTAGAGGTGGAGGTCCGCCTACCAGAGGTCCTCCTAGGGACATAGTTCAGGGTGGTGGGACCCAACCCTGATTGTATGCATTTCCAGCAAGACCTGAGGCGGAGTCTTCCGACTCCGTTATTACAGGTACCATTTCAGTTTTCAATAGAGATGCTTCAGTTCTGTTTGATCCGGGGTGTACTTACTCTTATGTGACATCTTATTTTGCTTCGTATTTGGTTGTACCCCGCGATTCCTTGAGTGTCCCTATTTATGTGTCTACGCCCGTGGGGGATTCTATTATTGTAGATCGTGTGTATCGTTTGTGTGTGGTCGTTATTGAGGGTCTTGAAACTAGTGAGGACCTTTTTCTTCTTGACATGGTTGATTTTGATGTCATATTGGGCATGGATTGGTTGTCACCTTATTATGCCATCTTGGACTGTCACGCTAAGACAATTACATTAGCCTTGCCGGAGTTGCCTCGATTATAGTGGAAAGGGACTCCTGGTCATTCTCCCAGCAGGGTGATTTCTTATGCCAAGGCTCGTCGCATGGTTGAGAAGGGGTGTTTGGCTTATTTGGATCATTTTCGTGATTCTAATGCTGAGGTTTCTTCTATAGATTCGGTGCCTATTGTTCGTGAGTTTCCCGAGGTATTTCCTGCAGACCTACCGGGGATTCTATATGACGGGGATATTGATTTTTGCATTGATGTGGCTCCGGGCACTCAGCCCATATCTGTTCCTCTATACCGAATGGCCCCACCAGAATTGAAAGAATTGAAAGAGCAGTTGAAAAACTTGCTTGATAAGGGCTTCACTAGACCTAGTGTCTCGCCTTGTGGTGCACTGGTTTTGTTCGTGAAGAAGAAGGATGGATCGATGAGAATGTGTATAGATTACCGGTTGTTGAACAAGGTTACTATCAAGAATAAATATCCATTGCCGAGAATTGATGATTTATTTGATCAGCTACAGGGTGCCAGGGTGTTTTCGAAAATTGATTTGAGATCGGGCTACAATCTGTTGAAGATTAGGGCATCCCATGTTCCTAAGACAACCTTTCGGACGAGGTATGGGAACTATGAATTTTTGGTGATGTCTTCTAGCTTGACTAATGCCCCGGCAGCCTTTATGCACTTGATGAATCAGAATTTCAAGACTTATCTAGATTCCTTCCTAATCGTGTTCATTGATATACTCCTGCAGTCGGGAGGAGCATGAGCAGCACCTCCGGATAGCGCTCCATACTTTGAGGGATAGTCAGTTGTATGCAAAATTTTCAAAGTATCAGTTCTGGTTGGATTCAGTAGCTTTCTTGGGTCACATCGTATCGACAGAGGGAATTCAGGCAAATCCTAATAAGATAGAGGCAATCAAGAACTGGCCTAGACCCACTTTAGCCACGCAAATCGGGAACTTCTTGGGTTTGGCGGGTTACTACCGTCGTATTGAGGAGGGGTTCTCATCTATAGCAGCCCTAATGACTAAGTTGACTCACAAAGGTGGCCCATTCAAATGGTCGTACGAGTGTGAGGCGAGCTTTCAGAAGCTCAAGACAACCTTGACTTCAGCACCGATGTTGGTGTTTCCCTCAGGTCCAGGATCCTTCACAGTATATTGTGATGCCTTCTGTGTTGAGCTTGAAGAAATATTGATGTAGGAGGGCAGAGTGATTGCATATGCGTCTCGGCAGTCGAATGTTCATGAGAAGAATTATCATGTTCATGATTTAGAGTTGGCAGCCATTGTTCACACATTGAAGATTTGGAGGAACTATCTTTATGGTGTGCCGTGTGAGGTTTTCATGGATCATCACAACCTTCAGTACTTGTTCAAGCAAAAAGATCTTAATTTGAGACAGAGGAGATGGTTAGAGCTACTAAAAGACTATGACGTCACTATATTATATCATCCGGGGAAGGACAATGTGGTAGACGATGCATTGAGTAGGAAGACAGTGAGTATAAGCAGCCTTGCATTCATTCTAGTCGGCGAGAGACCATTGGCTTCAGATATTCAGTCTTTGGCTAATCAGTTCGTGAGGTTGGATATTTCTCCCAGCCGTGTTTTAGCTTGTACACTCGCTCAGTCTTCCATATTTGAGCGTATCAGAGATCGGTAGGATGATGACCCTCATTTGATGGTCCTTAGGGACACAATTCGGCAGGGTGGTGCCAAGCAAGTTATAGTTGGAGATGACAATGTTTGAGGATGCAGGGTCGTATATGTGTGCCTAATGTTGATGGGCTTCGTGAGTTGATCCTTGAGGAGGCTCAAAGTTCTAAGTATTCTATTCACCCGGGTGCTGCCAAGATGTACCAGGACTTACGACAGCATTATTGATGGAGAAGGACGAAGAAATATATTGTTTCTTATGTGGCTCGGTGCTTGAATGGTCAACAGGTGAAGTATGAGTATCAGAGACCTGGTAGTTTGCTTCAGCAGATAGAGATTCCTAAGTAGAAGTACCAGCGTATCACTATGGACTTCGTTATTGGACTCCCACGAACTCAGAGGAAGTTTGACGTCGTTTGGGTTATTGTGGATAGGCTGACTAAATCAACACACTTCATTCTGGTGGCAAGTACTTATACTTCGGAGCGGTTGGTAGAGATATATATTCTAAAGATTTTCCGCCTTCACGGTGTGCCCGTGTCTATCATTTCTGAACGGGGTACGCCATTTACCTTGTACTTTTGGAGGGCAGTTCAATGTGAGTTAGGTACACGGGTTGAGTTGAGCACAACATTTCATCCTCAGACGGACGGGCAGTCCGAGCGTACTATTCAGATCTTTGAGGATATGCTTCGCGTTTGTGTTATTGACTTTAGAGGTTCTTGGGATCAGTTCTTTCCATTAGCGTAGTTTGCCTACAATAATAGCTACCAATCGAGCATTCAGATGGCTCCTTACAAGGCATTATATGGTAGACAGTGCAGACCACCAGTTGGATGGTTTGAGCCGGGAGAGGCTCGGGTATTGGGTACAAACTTAGTTCAGGAGGCCTTGGACAAAGTCAAGATTATACATGATCAACTACGTACAGCTCAGTCTAGGCAAAATAGTTATGCCGACCGTAAAGTTCGTGATGTGGCATTCATGGTTGGAGATAGGGTATTACTTCGGGTATCACCTATGTAAGGTGTTATGAGATTTGGGAAGAAGGGCAAGTTGAGCCCTAGGTATATTAGGTCATTTGAGATTCTCGAGAGAGTGGGGGAGGTAGCTTATAGACTTGCATTTCCTCTAGGGTTATCTTCAGTTCATCCGGTGTTCCATGTGTCTATACTCCGGAAATATCATGGTGACCCGTCCCACAAGTTAGATTTCAGCTCTGTCCAATTAGACAAGGATTTGACTTATGAGAAGGAGTCGGTAACCATTTTAGACCTACAGGTTCGTTAGTTGAGGTCAAAGAGTTACCCTTCAGTTAGAGTGCAGTTGAAAGGTCAGCCTTTTGAGGCAGCTAATTAGGAGTCCGAGTCAGACATGCAGAGTAGATATCCCCACTTGTTCGCCAGTTCAAGTACTTTTCTATGTTCATTCGAGGACGAATGTTTATTTTAGAGGTGGATATTGTGATGACCTAAAGGGTCATCTTATGAATTAAGTCTCCATTCCGGGCTCATTAGCTATAAAAAAAGATTAATTTTAATTACCTCAATTTGCGTGCACAGTACGTGCGTGAATCCGAAAAGCCTTTATGTGAAAATATAAGAAATAATAATTTTTACAGTTAAAAATTTGATTATTAGTTGACTTTGGTAAACATTTTGAGTAAGCGGACCCGGACCCGCGTTCCGACGATCGCGGTAGGTCCATAGTAAAATATGGGACTTGGGCGTATGCCCGAAATTGAATTTCGAGGTCCCTAGCATAAGAAATGAATTTTTGAAAAAAGTTGTTGCGCTGGAATATTTATGAAATAAAGAAATGAATTAATGTCTGAAACATTTGGTATCGGGCCCATACTTAGGTTTCGGAGCACGATACAGGTTTATTATGAAATTTATATCTTATCTGTGAAATTTGGTGAGAATCAGAGTTGATTTGACGTGATTCGGACGTCCGTATGAGAAAATAGTGAATTTGAAGTGTTCTTGAGAAAATCATGAGTTTTGAGCTTAAATTCATAGTTTTAGGCGTTATTTTGGTGATTCGATCGGACGAGCAAGTTCGTATGATGTTTTTATACTTGTGTGCATATTTGTTTGGAACCCCGAGGTCTTGGGTGAGTTTTGGACAGGCTACGGGATGTTTTGAACTTATTAACTTTTGTTGTGTTTGTTGCTACTGGTGCACTGGTGCGTCCTTCTGCGCGATCGTGAAGCTTCCCCCGCGATCGCGAAGGGTAAAAATACTGGGGGCCAATTTGTTCTTCGAGAACGAGAAGCTCTGGATGCGAACGCGAAGCACTGGGAGGAGTACCCTTTACGAACGCGGGCAGACTTACGCGAACACGTTGAGTTATGGGCCTAGGAGAGGGGAGACTCGATTTGTTCTACGCGAACGGGACCATTGGGCCGAGATCGCGATGGATATCATAAGCAATGTTTCGCGAACGCGAAGGCCATTGGGTCGTAACACTCCGCGATCACGATAGGCCCATCGCGAATGCGATGAAGGCCTGTCCATCAATTTAAAACATAATTAAAAACGGGCAGTAGCTATTTTTCTACTATTTTTAAACTATGAACACCTAGAGGCGATTTTCGTCATACAAGTTCTTCCCAAAGTCTTGGTAAACGATTCTAAACTATTTTCTTTCAACTTCCCATTGTTTTTAATCACTTTTCAATCAAAAATCAAGGTTTTGAATTTGGGGGTTGTCATAGAATTAGAGAATTTTGTAAAAATGGAATTTTGATCTCGAATTGGGGTTGGATTTCGAAAAAAATTACATATTCGGGCTCAGGGGTGAATGGGTAAACGGAATTTGGTTCGAACCCCGAGTTTTGACCAAGCAGGCCGAGGGTCGGTTTTTATCTTTTTTTAGGGAAAACTTAGGAAAATTTTAGTTTTGCATTAAAGTTAGTTCCTTTAGCACTAATTAAAAGTATTGAACTAATTATGATTAGATTCGAGTGTGTTGGAGGTGAATTCGAAAGGAAAAGCTGTAATGGAGCAGTGAGTGGCCGGCGAAATTGAGGTAAGTGTTTGGTTTAACCTTGACTTGAGGGATTAGGAATACCCAACTTAAATTCTATGTGAAATTTCATGTGTGTGGTGTATAAGTGAGGTGATGAGTATCTATGCACCACCAAATTACATGTTTAGCATGTTCCCTTCCCTGTGTCCAATCTATTATGCTCCCTTCTTAACTGTTCATGATCATTGATGCCCCCATGTCTACTTGTTTTTGGTCTACTCGCTTGTTAGATATGGTTTCACTTAGATGGAAGTATTAATTGCCTTAGCTCCATTGTGGTACATTAATGGTTGAGCTGGTTGTCGGTGTTTTATGGTACATTCCGGTTGGTCTCGCTGTGTAGTGATAATTGGTGAGGTTACTCAATAGTACATTTTTCTGTTTACAATCGTTGAGACATAAATATTATGAAATCCTATGATTTAATTTGTGAAACCTTTATTATAAATAATGAGATGTGATTGTCTGGTGTGAGCGGGTTGCATGCCTCAACAAGGAGTAATAAGGGTGGACAGGTGGGATCGGGTTGCACGCCGCAACAGGAGAAATAAGGATGACATATATATATGGAGGAGAAATAAGGGTGGACAGGTGGGATCGGGTTGCACGCCGCAACAGGAGAAATAAGGATGACATATATATATGGAGGAGAAATAAGGGTGGTCAGGTAGGATCGGGTTGCATGCCGAAACAAGGAGTAATAAAGAGCAATATTCATGTTTTACTGGTTATATGATAAAAACTGGAAAACTCATTGTTTTATTTTGTTGTCCCCATATTCTGCTTTTACAATTATTTCAATTATAACTTGGAAATTTTCGTAAGAGATGGTTATAGCTGAGATCTGGAAAAGTTAGCTGAGTTAGTTTATTATTTGCTGCAACTTATTGTTTATTTAGTTTAGTATTTCATTCTTGCTTTATTATACATTGCATCCAGGTTATATTATAAATGCCTCATCGAAGCTTAGTCACTCCTTCGTCAAGGTTAGGCTCGACAGTTACCAGTACATGGGGTCGGTTCTAGTGATACTGCATTCTACACTTCTTGTGCAAATCCTGGTTCCAGCCAGAGTTGAGTTTCGAGTAATAGCTCACCATTCGTACGGAGACACGAGGTAGATCTGCTTTCGTCCGCAGATTCCGGGAGTCTTATCCATATTATTTAGTTACTGTTTTATTTCATTCAAAACAGATATATATTTTCTTTCAGCCACATACTTGTTGTATTCTTTAGTAGTTCATGATTTGTGACTCCAGACCCTGGGTAGTTAGATATTAGCATTAGTTCGTGGTTTCGTTTCATTATTTAATTATTATTGATATCAATTATTGGATAATATTAGACCTCATATTACATTTTAATTGATTTAAATGTTGAAACCCTCTAACATTGGCTTGCCTTGCAAGTATGGTGTTAGGCGCCATCACGATCCCAAGGGTTGGGAATTTTGGTCGTGACACTTCTTCATCCATCTAGATTTGATGATATCCCGCGATGGAATCCACGAAAGACTGGGGTTCATGCTTGGCACAATTGTCGATCAGTATGTGTAGGTTGGGTAACGATAAATCATCCTCGGGACTTGCTCTTTTTAGGTCCCGATAATCGATGCATACTCTAAATTTCCCATATTTCTTTGGAACTGGCACGATGTTGGCCAACCAAGTCAGATATTCAACCACTTTGAGAACCTTAGCTTTGATCTGCTTGGTGACTTCTTCTTTGATTTTCAAACTCATATACAGCTTGAACTTTATGAGTTTCTGCTTTACCGACGGACACACTAGGTTGGTAGGTAGTTTATGAGCCACTATAGATGTCTTCAAACCAGTCATATCATCATAAGACCATGCGAAAATATCCTCATATTCTTTCAGGAAATGGGAGTATTTTTCCTTCTCTGATGGTCACAGGTGAATGCTTATGCGAGTTTCTTTGACTTTTTCGGAATCTCCTAAGTTGACTATCTCGGTTTCATCCAGATTGGACTGAGGATTGTTCTCAAAATTTTCACTTTTTCTGATCATTTCATCTGGTATTATACCTCTTCTTCTATTTCCTCCGAGTCACTATCCTTATGTTGCGTTGTCTCATTACATGTCACAATTGTTAGTTAATCATGAAAAGTAGTAATAACGCTGTAGGGAGAAAAATATAATAATAAAATAGCAAGCCATTTATAAGTACCAAAATGTCAAAACAAAATGATTTTTAATGATTCAAACAATTGTTTCAAAGCAAGGATGATAAAATACTAAAAAAGTTTAAAAAATGCTCATAAAATTATTTTCAAGGTAAGTGATGTTATAAGCCAGGCTACCCCTGAACTCGGCGGGCCCTTGATAGTGTAATAAGGTCCAGGCCATGGTGGCGGCCAATTCTGATACTCGTGCCAGGTGTACTGATATCCCAGTCCAAAGATCGTGTCGTGGCATTTTAATTGTATTGGTTTGGTGATCCCTTGGAGATTCTTACCAAGACTTCTGACGGATTCATACCCTGTCCATGCGAATATGCTTTCTATTTTGCTACTCTACCATTTATCCTTCTCGATCTCATTAACACGCTCAACTCATTCACGAATGAAGAATTCAAAACAATGACTCGAGGAAAACTCGCCCATCACTCTCAAAAGAATGTCACAAGCCCGGCTCTAAGTACCATATTGTGATGACCCAAAAGGTCATCTTACATCATTTAAGCTATACCTGTGTTCCGAGGCTCCGGGAGCCTCCGTTAGTCTCACCTCGATATGCGTGCGCAGCCCGGGCTTGTAGCTGGGAAGCTATTATGTGAAAATTTGATTAAAATGAGTTTTGATAATTAATGAATGAATATAGTTGACTTTGGTCAACATTTCTGGTAAACGGACCCGGACCCGTGATTCGACGGTTCCAGAGGGTCCGTAGGAAAATATGGGACTTGGGCATATGCTCGGAATCGAATTCCGAGGTCCCAAGCCCGAGAAATGAATTTTTAAAGAAAATTGTTTTCTGAAAATAATAAAGGGTTTTGAAAATGAATAATTATGTGAAAAACGTGTTACCGGGTCCGTATTATTGTTCTGGAGCCCGGACCAGGTTTATTATATGTTATGTGACGTATCTGTGAAATTTGGTGTAAAACGGACGTGAAATGAGTGGTTTCGGATCAAAAATGAGACTTTGAGGTTTTAAAGAACTAGAAATGTGGCTTGGAAAGTAGTGTTATGTTCCCGAGGTCCGAATGAGATTCCGAGACCGGGAATAGTTCCGTGGTGTTAATTATAACTTGTCTGCAAAGTTTGAAGTCGTTCCGAGCAGTTTAGGCCGGTTCGGCGTA
>ML263833.1:0-59790 GCA_005239495.1 Nicotiana undulata | reverse complement strand
TTAGCTCCACTCACATTCAAGAGATGATCCCACTTCTGGAACTCAAGCATGGCCATGAGTTGGTTCATGCCTGGCATATCAAGGATCTCAGGATCAATGGTACATCCTAATAGCACAACTTGTCTTTGAATACTCTCCTTCCTCGTGAAAACGCGAGCAGAACCAGGTTCCTCTACAGGTATTTTGTCCTCTTCACGCTTACATTTACTCGACACTTTCAATGACTTTCCTTTGGATTTGGCCGATACAGGAGCGCGTTTACTAACCTTTTGAACACTCTTCTTCTTAGACACAACAGTAGTTCGACCTACTAGAGAACTGGGTTCCTCAGTAGTATCCCCATCAACCTCCACAACAGGAATATCCTTGTCCACCGCAATGCAACCACCCTTTACCAGACGCCTCCGTTTATGTTTGTTAGCTTTCTTGCTCTTTTCAAGAGCCCTATCCACTGCCTCTTTCGTCTGTAGTCTAGTGGAAGGTCGCTTCACTGATGGTGTGGGAGCAGTTACTCCATAGCGAAGCTTAGATCATGCACTAAGCACCATGTCATCCTCATCATCATCTTGTGGAGGAGGAATGGATTCAAGAGGAGTGTAGAAAACCTTTTGAGAGGGAGAATGAGAGGATGGGGAACCAGGGTCCTTACTAGTCTTTGAGGGCGGTGTCTCATGGCGAGGAGATTCGAAGAGAACCATGGTACCGTCATCCTCTAGAAGGGATGAGGATGTCTCTTGAGGTTTAGGAGGATAGAAAGTACTGTCAGAGGTTTTTTCAGAGGAAAAAGCCATGATGTTTTCAGCGGCCTCTTTTTCAGGTGACTCCATGGGAGGTTGAGTGTTTAGAAAGGTGGAGTTAATGTACTGATTCGGATCATCCTCGGAATCTTCAGAGATAGGAGAAGTTTCTGAGGTGGGAGTCCCAGATGGTGGTACAAAGGAGGACGGTACTGAAGATGGTCTGTCAGAGGTTAGGGTTTTTGGTGACAGTGAAGATGGGGGAGACGCGGGGAGCGAAGCTGGAGGAACTGAGGGCTCCATGGATGAAGGTTGCTCAGTCGGAGCATAGGATGACTCAGAAGCAGGGGTTTGCTCCTTCGAGGGTGAGAAGCCCTGATCCTCAACGGGGGTAGAGTTGAGGTCGGCATTAATGTTAGAAGGGGAGATGTTGTCAGGGGAAGCCATGTGCACAGTTTAGACAGGGAGTGAGAAGAAGAAGGGAAGAAGATTAGTAAAGCTGTTGAGTGCAGAGGTAGGTGTATGCGATGTGAAGGAGAAGAAGATGTTTATAGAGGAAGGAGGAAAGGGGAAGAAAAGGAAACGGGTCCAAGTGACGATTTTTGAGAAATGGGAAAACGTGTAGGGAAGTTGAAGAGTGGAGGGATGTATGTGATTGATGTGTCTCTAAAACGATGGAGTAATGGCAGCAGCAATGAATGCAGTTACAGTTTGATAGAAAGGGAAAGAGACCATAGACTTACTAACCTGATGGAAGGGAACCGGGTCCCCTACTTGTGTAGATTTTTGAAAGAGATCCTTCAGTCTTTGTGTGGTCTACGATGCTGCTTCATTGAGTTCTGTAATCACCATGCGTGTCTACCTGCAACGGTATTTAGGTGAGTTAGACTTTGCCAGGAAAACACCTTACCATCTTACCCTAAGTATAGCAGTGTGTCCATAAGTGAACCAGGTTCCTAATTAGATCTCAACAATCCCAGTGCAAGTCTGTTCTTCTCGAAGTGTTCTCTTCCAAGGGCTTTGGTGAAGACATCTGCAATTTGATCTTCAGTACAACAGAATTGCATGCATATGTACCCCTTTTCAGCATTGTCTCCAAGGAAGTGATGTCTCACATCAATGTGCTTAGTTCTCTTGTGTTGCACAAGGTTTTTTTCCATGTTGAGTGCACTTGTGTTGTCACATAATAGTGGAATGCTGTCAATGTACACTCCAAAATCCTCCAGTTGTTTTGTTGTTTGATCCAGAGCAGCTGAGCACAGCAGGAGGCAACATNCAAGATTAAAATTGTCACATGTGGGATAGTAAAGGACCAGGTCCTGCGTGCCTTTAAGGTAACGTATGATCCTCTTAGCTGCTTTCAAATGCGACTCCTTGGGATTAGATTGAAATCTTGCACAAAGTCCTACACTGAAGACTATGTCTGGTCTGCTTGCTGTAAGATAGAGAAGTGATCCAATGATGCCTCTATACATGGTTTGATTTACAGGGGTGCCAACATCAACCATGTCTAGTTTGGTCGCCACTACAATAGGTGTGTCAATCACCTTAGAATCCTCCATATCAAACCTTTTGAGTAGTTCCTTGATGTATTTCTGCTGACTGATGCTTGTACCCTTGATGGACTGTTTGACTTGAAGACCCAGGAAGAAGTTCAGGTCCCCCATCATGCTCATCTCGAACTCACTTCCCATAAGAGTTGCAAACTCTTTACACAAGGAATCTGTTGTAGCTCCAAAGATAATGTCATCCACATAGACCTGGACAATAAGAAGGTTCCTTCCTCGTTTCTGCAAAAACAGGGTGTTGTCTATCTTTCCCCTGGTAAAACCATTGTCAAGTAGAAAATTTGATAACCTTTCATACCATGCTCTAGGGGCTTGCTTCAATCCGTAAAGGGCTTTGTCTAGCTTGAACACGTGTTCTGGATGATCATGGCTTTCAAACCCAGGGGGTTGCTTGACATATACTTCTTCTTTAAGATAGCCGTTTAAGAATGCTCTCTTCACATCCATTTGAAACAAGGTGAATTCCATATGGGATGCAAATGCAATGAGAATTTGAATGGCTTCCATACGAGCAATATGAGCAAATGTTTCATCATAATCAATCCCTTCTTCTTGATTGTACCTTTGAACCACCAGCCTTGCCTTGTTTCTAGTGGTCTTCCCATGCTCATCCAGTTTATTTCTGAACACCCACCTGGTTCCTATGATGGTTCTACCTGAGGGTCGAGGTACCAAGTGACAAACCTGATTTCTTTCAAACTGATGGAGCTCCTCTTGCATAGCCACAATCCAGTCAGCATCCTTTAGAGCTTCCTTAATATTTTTGGGTTCAATTTGGGACAGAAAAGCTGAGAAAGCTAAGGAATTTTTGGTTTTTGATCTGGTTTGAACGCCGAAATCAAGAGGGGTGATTATATTATCAAGAGGATGAGAGCTTTTAGGTTTCCAATTCGGAACCTGAATCTGATTGGTAGAGGTGCTTGGCATGTTGGTTAGGCTTCCTTGTGATTCCTGTTCTGCAGCCTGATGAGTGCTTTCCACAACATCTTCAACTCTCTCCTCAGCTTCTGCAGGAGAAATAGGAGGACCAGGTTCCTCCTGAGGTCCTGGAGGCAGTGTTGAGTTATCTTCCAATGTCTCCTTGGTTGGACTCAGCATGTCAGCCTTTCCATTTGATACGTCAGAGATTTCACCTGGAACCAAAAGAGGTTCATAGTCTTGATCATCACCATTGTTGTCCTTGGTTGAGAATGGAGCTTCATTGAAGAGTACATGAACGCTCTCTTCCACACACTGAGTTCTTTTATTGAACACTTTGTATGCTTTGCTTTGAGAGGAATAGCCCAGAAAAATTTCTTCATTACTCTTGGCATCAAATTTTCCCAGTTGGTCCTTCCCATTGTTCAACACATAGCATTTGCAGCCGAAGGCCCTTAGGTGAGTTACCTTGGGCTTTTTTTCATTGAGCAGTTCATAAGGGGTTTTGTTCAGGAAGGACCTGATCATGCACCTTTTCACCAAGTAGCATGCTGTGTTGATTGCCTCAGCCCGGAAATTCTTTGCAATCCCACTGTCTATGAACATTGTTCCTGCCATGTCCTCCAAGGTCCTATTTTTTCGTTCTACCACACCATTTTGCTGAGGAGTCCTTGGAGCTGAGAAATTGTGTGTAATTCCATTCTCACCACAAAACTCATCAAACCTTGCATTGTCAAACTCCGTTCCATGATCAGATCTGATGCAAGCTACCTTCTTGTTCATTTTCACTTGAATTCTTTTAACAAAGGCAACAAATACTTCAAATGTCTCGTCTTTTGATCGAAGAAACAACGTCCAAGTGAATCTGGAATAGTCATCCACAATCACAAAGATGTTTCTTTCCACCTCTGCTCGCAATTCTCATTGGTCCACACAAGTCCATGTGTAGGAGCTCAAGAGGTCTGGATGTGCTGACCTCCTTCTTTGGTTTAAAGGAAGATCTCACATGCTTTCCTCTTGCACAGGCATCACACACACTGTGGTCCTTGAATTTTGATGTTGGCAGACCACGCACCAGGTCCCTCTTTATCAACTTGTTCAAGAGAGAGAAACTGGCATGTCCCAATCTCCTGTGCCAAAGCTCAGCATCGTTTTCAACTGCCTTGAGGCAATTCATCTCACCTTCCTCCAGAGATTTGAAGTCGGTGACATAGATGTTTTTGTACCTTTTTGCTATCAGTACCACTTCTCCAGTTACTAGGTTAGTAATAGTACATGTTTTTGATAAGAATTCCACCTTATTTCCTTTATCACAAATTTGTGAGACACTCAAGAGACTGTATTTCAGACCATCCACATAATAAACATTCTCTATTGAGTGTTCCAAAGACATTCCAACTCTTCTAACACCAAGAATGTATCCCTTTTTTCCGTTTCCAAAGGACACATCCCCTCCTTACAGGACCTTCAGTGAGAGAAAATCCAAAGTATTTGCTGTCATATGTTTGGAGCATCCGCTATCCATAATCCACTGCAGTCCACTTCCTCTCACTGATCCCTGCACAGGAAAAGTTATTGGTTAGATTTAGGAACCCAAATAAGTTTGGGTCCCTTGTTATTAGAGAATGGGTGAATGAGAGCTCTTCTAGTCCATGCAGGCAGGATTTTGTGTTTCTTGCTGGGACCGGGTCCCTACTCAGGTTTTCTTCTGCCAGCAAGTATTTTGTTTCTCTTGATTGACAGGTCCCTGGCTGGAAAAATTTCCTTGAAGTGTCCATTGTTCCCACAATGGGTACAAAGCCAGTTGTCAGGAACTATGACATATTTGCTGTGAGGATTGTAAGGAGTCTTCTCCTTTTGAAAACCAACACCCTGCCTGCTCCCACCATTGTTANTCAGGAACTGTGACATATTTGCTGTGAGGATTGTAAGGAGTCTTCTCCTTTTGAAAACCAACACCCTGCCTGCTCCCACCATTGTTAAAGTACATAGCATTGACAGCATCTGATGACCATGTCCAGTTTAGGGACTTTTTTAGGTCAGAATTTACCTTACTTAGTTCAACATGAAGCTCTTTGTTTTTCTCTAACTCCCTACACAGACTCACTCTTGCTTCATTTAAGTTGTTTTCAAGTTCAACAAAATTTTCACTAGCTATTTCCTTTCCCTTTTTTACACTTGATGGACCAGGTTCTAGTTTGAGCTCATGGATGGTTTCCTCCAGACATGAAACTTTATTCTGAAGGTCGTATCTTTCTTGTTCTACAACATTGATTTTCTCATTTAACTTAGTTTTATCACAGCCTAGATTTTCAGTTTCTTCTTTCAACTCTTTTTCAAGATTTGCTAAGTTGTTTTTTAGATCCTCCACTACCATTAATAGGTCATCTCTGGTTTGTTCTACTTCTCCTAGTTCTGTGGTCAAGAGGTCCTTGTCTTCGACTAAGACATAGTATGTATCAATGAGAACATTAGACAGGGACAACAATTTTTTAGGAGAGTAGGATCTCAGATTTCTCTGAACATCCCTAAAGTTTACCTCTTCTGTGTTATCTTCTTCATCTTCTTCATCTGATTGAGCAATGAGAGCAAATAAAGAGTCATACTCCTTTGCCTTGTTGTCAACAACCATCATGGACCTGTTTTCTCTTTCAGGTTCCTCATCAGATTCACTTGATGAATCTCCCCAAGCAGCAATGGCTTGTCTTACAACATTGTCAGCTGCACTCTTCCTGCTGAGTCTTCTCTCATGAATCTGGTTCCTCCTTGGGGCCTTATCCATGTTGAATTTTTGGGTATCCTGCTTAAGTAACGGGCAGTCTTTTATGATGTGACCCTACTTGCCACACTTATGACACAGGTCATGATTCCTAAGCTTGCTTGAGCTACCCCTTCTTGGTATTCCACCATTCCTTCGAACCATCTTCTGAAATCTCTTGGTTAGATAAGCCATATCATGATCTTCCTCACTTGACTCTTGTTTTTCAGCTTGGAGAACCAGGTTCTTCTCCTTTCTGGGCTCCTTTCTTTCACTGTCCTTCTTTCTTTTCATCTCATAGGTTTTCAGGTTCCCTATCAGCTCATCCATTGTTAGGACTTGCAAGTCCTTTGCCTCAGTGATAGCGTTTACTTTACTTTCCCATGAGCTAGGTAGAACACTCAGAATTTTTCGCACTAGTTTGTTCCTGGGAATGATCTCTCCTAGAGAGTGTAACTCATTGATGATGGAAGTGAACCTAGTATGCATGTCTTGTATGTTTTCTTCTTCCTTCATCTTGAACAACTCATACTCGGTAGTGAGCATGTCTATCTCAGATTGATTTACTTATGTTGTTCCTTCATGGGCTGTTTGCAGGGCCTGCCAGATTTCTTTCGCAGTTTGACAAGCAGAGATTCTGTTATATTCATCCGGCCCTATTCCACACACTAGAATTTTCTTGGCACGATAATTCTTTTCCACAGCTTTTCTATCAGCCTCATTGTAGTCTAGTCTTGTTTTAGGCATAAGCAGTCCAACCTCTCCTACCTTGTGCATAGGGACGTGAGGTCCATCACAGATGATGTCCCATAGCTCTGAATCTTCATCCATGATGAAGTCGTGCATGCGAGTCTTCCAACATCCATAGTATTGACCGTTGAACCTAGGAGGTCGGTATGTAGATTATCCTTCCTCAAAGTTTGGTGGAGCAGCCATTACAGATCCTTTCTTGGTGTTAACCATTTAGAAAGAACCCGCTCTGATACAAATTGTTAGTTTTAGGGGTCCACCAAACAGTAGAGGTACCAGGTCCTCTACTGGTTTCCACAGAGTTACATGCTCGAAAAATGCGTAAGGAGACAGAGGATTTTTAAGTGGAAAACTCCCACTCAAGGGGACAAAAACCACGACCTACTCTTGAAGGATTTCAACTTCACTAACTTGTAATCTAGACTATTACAAGCCACTTTGAAAGGCAACCTTACAAAGACTTCTACACACTAACTTGTAACACTTATTACAAGCCACTTTGAAACTATCTAGTTACAAAGACTTTGACACATGACTAGCTTTAGCCACACAGAGATTGAGAGAGTAAAGAGTTAAAAGGATTCCTAACTAGTTGCTTCTACAAAAGCTAGTAGGATACAATGACAAATAAAATACAAGATTACAACTCAACTAAGGACATTAACAATACTTGATGAGTACGTTTTGTAGCCTCTAGTGGAGTTGTCTTCTTGTTCTTGAAGCTCTTGAGTCTTTAATGCTTGAGATCACTTAATGCTTGAATATTCTTTTTGTGAAAGCTCAAGTGCCTTCTTTGTTATTCTTGCTTCAAGATATTATCTTCCATTACATGTCCCAAGAAGGATGTCCAATGTCTTGAGGATATAAGGCTCAACCACAAGGAAGTAACTCCTGCACTGCTGCTGCACTGTAGCGTGAGCAGTGACAGCCAGTCACTTTTCTGTCACAGCTTTTCACAGCTGTCAAGTTGACTTGTTCTTGAATTTGTGAGTCCGATGAGGGAGAAGGTCCCTCATCTGATCCGTCCTCATTCAGTAAAGAATGATCCGAAATTCCTGAAGACATAGATGACTTGTGATGTTGTATGTGCATTAGGTCCTCGACCTGGTTCTTCACATAAAAGTTTGTTGGGTCATCAAAACAGAATACAACTCATCGATATGTTTAACCAAAGAATCAGATTCTTTGACCAAAGCTAATTTTAGGATAAACGCGGGTTTCCGATAAACAAAGAACTGATGGTAATTATGAATAAGTAAGTAAATAGCAAATATTAAGATGTGCAGAAAGTAAAGTGTATTATGATTGTCGTTCTAATGCCCCTTACAAGTTATATTTTCTTCCCTTATATATGGAGTTTTTTAATATAATGTCTACCTTTCACAATGATCATTCATTAATGATTAATTATGACATTAATGTAACGTTACAAAGAATAACCGTAATTGTTGCGTGAAGGTTGTGTAACGTGTGAATCATTAATTGAAGATCTTTGAATCTGCCCATAGCTCTGTCCGGATTCATTTCGATCGTGTCTCTTCCTTGTCTCAATCAGGTTGGGTCTCCCGTAGCTAATTACCTCGTAGGTATATTGCGTCATGCCTCTTTGACCCGCACCTCTTTATAGAAAACCTGTCCAGTTGTCATGTTTTCCTAGCTCCACGTAGCTGGCTGAGTCATCAAGAATTATCATACGTGTGAAGCTCTTTTTTACCAATATAAATAGTCCCCCCACTTACCATTTATTTATCGATTAATATTTGGTAAATGGATACGCATTTATGGCGGGAATATTTTTCCGCCGCTTCACTCGAAATATTGTATCCTTCTCTGAACGTAGGCGTCGCTTGTCACTTCCATTTAATGCATAAACCACGTGTCACCTCCTGGTTGGTTCTGCAATTACTCAGCACCTTTTAGGGCTTTTTGCGGCTGCATCAGTCACGAAGTGACACCTTCAATTATGACTTTCACATCATTGTTTTTTCCATTTTTGACTGTTGTCTTCGAGTATAAATACCCCTTTTCCTTTCTTTATTTTCACGAAAAACTTCTAACTTTCATTCTTTATTTGTAAAGAACTTTTTCCTTGTCTTTGTAAATATGTCTTCTTCGAACCAACCTAAGGGAGTGATAAATGTTGAGGATTTGACTCCCTCTTCTGCTCCGACGCAGAGCCGGAGAGGTGGTAGGTTGAGGAGTTTAGATTCTACTCCTTCAAGAGGTTCTTCCTCTTCCCAAATTACTTCTCCTCCTTCTTCAAGGTCTTTAACTTCTTCGAGAGCTAGGGCTTCTAGATCTTCTTCTAGAGGTAGAGAACATCACAAACCTTTACGCAAATTCCGGATCGATAAAATTATTCCTGCTGAGTTTACCTTCGCTAGGGATAATCAGGCCCTTAGAGATCAGTCGTCATCTCTTGATAGTGCTGATAGGTACCCTACTCTAATCACCGAAGGTTTAATTCCTCTTGTTCGCAGGGACTATTTTTGGAAGTCCGATTTTCCTATAACAGTTCCAAATGGCAACCAAAGAATAACGTCTTACAAGACAGGGATATTCTTTTGTTTACACTTACCCCTTTACTTTAGGGTTTAAGCCTCCCATCGACCCAGTTATCATTGAGTTCTATCGGTTTTTCAAAATTTGCTTGGGACAAGTCGATCCTATTATATGGCGAGTCGTTGCATGTCTTAGATGTCTGGATACTTTAGCTTCGGTCCCCTTCACCTTTAATCATCTCATTCACCTTTATTATCCAATGCTGTTCCGTCAAGGAATTTTTACCTTGGTTGCTTGGTACCTTCGGTATGTTGTTGTGCCTACTGCTGGTTTAGTAGTTAAAAAAAATCTCCCCTTCCCTGAGAAGTGAAATCGTGCACGTGAGTATATTTTAGATCACATTCCTTGCTTTTTGCTTTAGATGTTTTATTAACACCGTAACTGTTTCTTCTTTTTACAGCAATCATGGGTACTGTCGAGAATGTCTCCGGTATCCCAGATTGGGTAGATAAGCTTTTGTTGACTGCTCCGTTGGAAGAAAGATCATGGAAGTACTTCTCTGGGAAGTACGGTTGGAAAGTTAAAACTCACGGTAAGTAAAGCTTTTATTTCTGCTTCTTTCCTTGCTCGAACCTCTTCTCTTTTGTGTTATCCCTTTTCTTTTGATAGGGTTTCCTGCTCGTGGAGTGTCTGCTGCGTCTGTTTCCAAATTGTCCCTGGCTCAGGCCCAGGAAATTATTGCAGGCTCTTCTTCTTCAAAGAGAAAGGTTAGTGGGTCAAGGACCTCGGAAGAAGAAGATGAAGAATAGGGCTCTTTAGTCCACAGGTCACGCAGAAGGAGGGTGATCTCAGACGACGAGTCTACACCTATAGTTGTGCCTTCCGTGCCTGAAGTTGGACTTTCTGCCTCCGAAGACGCTACTCCCTCTCCTGTGCGTGATTCTGTAGATTATTTGTTCTGTGAAGGCTTTGGTCCTGTTGGTGATGAGGCTCCCTTGGTTGTTTTTCCTCCTTCTTTTAGAGAACTCCCCTCAACTGCTCCAGTCATTTCTTCTTCTCCCGTGGCTATTCCTGCTCCTATTGCGGCTCTTGCTCCCGTGGATTTTTCGGCTCCTCAGACTTCCTTGCCCGTGGCTCCTACATCTCTACCTGCTTCCATGCCTTCTATTAGAGAAGTAGGGTCTTCCAGCAGGGAGATGAGGCAGGTGTTGATAGAAGTTCCGGCTGATGGTAGTCTCTTTAAAAAGTCTGGCCAGCCTGATGTGTGGCTGAAACCATTGATAGGCCCGACAGAGAGAGCCAATCTAAATAGCCACAGTTCCCTTACATAGGCTAATGAAATCGTGCATACTTCTTTAAAGGTAGAGTGAATTTTCTTGTATTTCATTCTTGTACATGTATTTATCGTATCTAATTGGTTTTCTTTTTGTAGATCAATCTTATAGGCACGAAGCTTATGAAGAGGGTTTCTAATTTGTAGCAGGAAGTGAAGGAGTGGGATGTTGAAGCAGATAACTAGAAGGGGCAGTATGAAAGTTTAAGGCTCGACATGGAGGCCTTAGAAGAAGAAAAATGTACCTTGGAGCAACATGTGAGACTCATGACGGCGGAAATTGGCTATGGAGAAGGCTTCTCCTGATCAAGCAGGCAAAGATAAGAACATCCTTGAGTCCTCATTTGCTGAGAAGTTGTCTCGTGCCTCAGAAGAAATCAGAAGCTTGAAGGACTTGCTAGACCAAAAGGAGGAGTATCCAGGCGAGCTTGTGCAATCACTTTCCCGGACTCAGGAGGATCTCCGCAACTCCTTAGAGAAAATTCAATTCCTGGAAAGGTCTCTCGCTCCTTTAAGGGCCTCCAATGATGTTATCGTGACTGAGAGGGACGAGCTAAGAGCTGAGGTTATGCTATGGAAGAAGGATTATGAGGCTCTTGAATATAGGACAATTGTCGATGTTAGTTGGGCGTACATGAACTCTCGCCTCGACACATTGACTAAAATGAGCCGAGAGGATTTCGACCTTAATGCTGAAATTGCAAAAAGCCATGGAGAAGGCTCAACAAGATCAGAATCTCTCTTCACCTGAAGGTGAGGCTCCTGCTATTCAGGTCTCCTCGTCCCAAGTTGCTCCTGCTGTCTCTGCCAGTGAAGTCAACCCCCCTCCTGATGAAGTTTAAGAAGTTGGTTCCTCCTTTTTTTTTCTTTGTCTCAATTGGTGGTTACCCCCAGTCCCATCGGGGGTAAATTTGGATCTCTTAAAGTCACCAAATGACAATTTAGGGGCGCCTCAATGTATATAAACTATATATGGCTAAGTACTTAGTTTCTACTTGGCCATTTTAATATATTAATGCAAGTATGACTTTTGTTTTGAGTTTCTATTTCACTCTTTAAGTCTTTTGCACGTTTTATTTTCGAGGTTTTAGTTTTACCTCTAAGTGTTGCATATAAAATGCTTTAAATTGTTCGCACCTTTTCGTAGTAGGTACGATTTTGTGAAAGAGGGCCCTTTTTTGATCGACACATAATGAAGAAGACGTCTGAACTTTATAATGGTGTTATAATGCAATAGAGAGATAGGAATTTTTCACATGTTTAAGAATATTTCTGAAGAAAGTTTTTGTGTTTGAACTTTCACAACATTTTACATGTGTTTGATTATCGTCTAAAACTCATGTTGCAACTGTTTTCTTTTAACATGTTTGATACACACTTGTATTTCGTAACTGTTTTTCTTATGCAACAGTTTTTTCTGAGTTAATGCAAGAGAATAACTGTTTTTCGTTTGTAACGGTTTTTATAAAGGTAAGGGTTTTCACCCGTAACTATTTTTATTGATAACAGTTTTCAATAATCATGAGGGAAATGCTTTTTCATTCGTAACTGTTTTATTTGATAACAGTTTTTCACATAAGTATAAGGATTTTGATCTTTCATCTGTAACTATTTTATTTGATAACAATTTTCTATATGATTACAAAGATTTCGTAACTGTTTTTAGTTACAACAGTTTTCTGAATGAGTACAAAGATGTGTGTTCCTTCCCCGTAACTAATATTTTTCCTTTTAACGTGAACATTTGTCTATATTTATGAACTCTGTTTGAAGGTTTTTGAATCAGGCTTTTGACTTTTTGAGTCTTTGGCTCTTTCGATTTTTCTCGTATCACTTGACTTTTTGGGTAGATGGATCTTCAGGCTCGAGCTTTGACTTTTTGATAGTCCTCTTTACTTCGTCTTTGCCTTCCATACTGTATAGTCCCCCAAGTGTTTGAGCTTTGAAGAATGAAATCTCGAGCACTTGACTAATCCTTCCTTGTGGTCCTTTTCCTGAAAAGGAAAAACATACGGGACTCGAAGGTATATATGTTTTAGATGATGACTGCTTAACCCTTTAAAACGTCCATCAGAAAGTGTAACCCTAGACCGGAAATTCAGTTACTTCCTCGCGTCTTTGCAGGTCGAATATCATCATCTGGTGATGGGTTAGCATTTTTGCCTATCATCTAAAACGGTTAGTCAAATTTTAACTGTACAAATATGAAATCGAACGTAGTGATACCTGACTGGGGGTATTCCTTTCCTCAGTAGTAATACTTCTTTAAATGGATGGCATTCCAACTTTGGTAAGATCCTGCCGTCCATAGCTTCCATCTCATAAGCGCTTTCCCAGCGATGGCTCGGACTTTGTAGGGTCCTTCCAAGTTGGGATTTAATTTTCCCGCACCAGCTTCTTTTGTTGATTGAAAGACTTTTTTGAGGACGAAGTCCCCAATCTTGAAGTATCTAAGGTGAGCTTTTCGGTTGTAATAACGCTCTATGGTTTGTTTTTGAGCTGCCATATGTATCAGCGCGACTTCTCTTCTTTGTTCGAGCAAGTCCAGATTAGTCCTCAACTCGTCGCTGTTTGTATCTTCCGTGGCTGCTATAAACCTTATGCTTGGTTCGCCAATCTCCACCGGTATTAAGGCTTCTGAGCCATAGACAAGTGCTAATGGAGTCTCTCCCGTGGCTATTTTTGAAGTTGTTCTGTAAGCCCATAGTACTGCTGGTAATTCATCAGGCCAATTTCCCTTGGCTTTCTCTAACCCTTTCTTTAGGTTGTTGATGATGACTTTATTCGTTGATTCAGCTTGCCCATTAGCCATAGGATGATACGACGTTGAAGTAATCCGTTTGATTTGCCAGCTTTCGAAGAATTCTATGATTTGCAAGGCTATGAATTGTGGGCCATTAACACATACGATCTCCTTTGGTATTCCAAAACGACATATTATATTTTGCCATAAGAAGCTTTTAACTTCTTTTTCTCGCACCTGTTTGAAAGCTTTCGCCTCTACCCATTTTGTAAAATAATCGGTTAGTACGAGTAAGAACCGTACCTTTCCTTTAGTTGTAGGAAGAGGTCCCACTATATCCATGCCCCACTTCATGAACGGCCAAGGTGATATTATTGGGTGCAGTAGTTCTGCTGGTTTATGCATGTTGTTAGCAAATCGTTGGCATTTGTCGCATTTGGATACGAAGCCCTCAACTTCTTCTTCCATCTTAGGCCAATAGTACCCAGCTCTGATTGGGGTTTTGACTAAGGATCTAGCTCCTGCGTGATTTCCACAGTGTTCTTCGTGGACTTCTCTCATCGCGAACTCTGTTTGGTTAGGTCCGAGGCATTTTGCTAGTGGACCTCCGAACATCTTGCGATATAAAGAATTGCGAATGAGGCAGTACCGTGTAGCTTTTTGGCGAAGTGCTTGAGCCGCTTTTTTGTCTTTAGGTACAATGCCATTCTGCAAGAAATTTAAAATTTCGTTTCTCCAATACTATGTTAAATTGTTAAAAGTTACCTCATTCTTATCTTGATCTATCGTTGAATGGAACAGATGGACGACAATTGTATTGTCTTCATTTGTTGCTTCTGTAACTACTGCGAGGTTAGCCAATGCATCTGCTTCTGCATTTTCTTCTCTAGGTATTTGTATTACCTTCCATGTTTTGAATTGCCTTACGAGATCTCGTGCCTTTTTCAGATATTGTTGCATCCGAGCCTCCCGAGCAATATAAGTCCCCTGCATCTGATTTACTACTAGCTGAGAGTCACTTTTGATTACTATTTCCTCAATTGAGAGTTCTCGTGCCAATTCCAGCCCTGCAATGACAGCTTCGTACTCTGTTTCATTGTTAGTTATAGGATACATTTGATAGCTTGTCGTGTCTTTTCACCCGTAAGTGATATTAAGACTATGCCTAAGCCGGCACCTTTTACATTAGAAGAACCATCGGTAAATTGGGTCCATAGACCCGGATTAACACCGTTAAAGAGGTGTAACTCCTTTACCACTTCAGGGACAATGCCATTACGAAAATCAGCGACAAAATCAGCTAAAATTTGAGACTTTATTGCAGTCATAGGCTGATATATTATGTCATGCTCGCTCAATTCTATGGCCCACTTAGCTAATCTTCTTGATAGTTCTTGTTTATGCAGTATATTTCTTAATGGATATGAGGTCACAATAGTGATTGGATGACATTGAAAATATGGTCTCAACTTTCTAGATGCCATGATTAGAGCTAAGGCTAATTTTTCTAGATGTGGGTATCTAGTTTCAGCATCTAGCAATGTCTTGCTTACATAATAAATAGGAGATTTCTTACCTTTATCTTCCCTTACCAATACTGCAGTTACGACGATTTATGCAACGGCAAGGTAAATGTATAACCTCTCCCCTTCCTTTGGCTTTGATAGAAACAGGGGTTTTGATAGATAAGCTTTCAGATCTTTGAGAGCCTGTTGACATTCTTCAGTCCATTCAAACTAGTTTTGCTTCTTGAGAACTGAAAAGAATTTAAAACTTTTCTCGGAAGATCTGGAAATAAATCTACCTAAGGCTGCAATTTTTCCCGTTAGTCTTTGAACTTCCTTTTTGTTCATAAGTATATCAGGTATTTCTTCTATAGCTTTAATTTGAGCAGGATTTACTTCTATTCCTCTATTCGATACAAGGAAACCCAAAACATTACCTGATTCTACGCCAAAAACGCATTTTTCTGGATTCAATTTCATATTATACCTGCGCAAAATTTCAAAGGTAATAGAGAGGTGCTCCAAAATGGTCTTTCGCATGTGTTGACTTTACCAACATGTCATCGATGTAAACTTCCATCGTCTTCCCTAGATGTTCTTGGAACATCTTGGTCACTGGCATTTGATAAGTGGCTCCGGCATTTTTTAATCCAAAAGACATGACTTTATAACAATAAGTCCCCCTGCTTGTAATAAAGGAAGTTTTTTCCTCGTCTGCGGGATCCATTTTAATCTGATTATAACCAGAATATGCATCTAGAAAGCTTAACAATTCATGACATGCGGTGGCATCAATCATTTGATATATATGTGGTAATGGGAATGGTTCTTTGGGGCATGCTTTATTTAACTCAGTGTAATCTACGCATACTCTCCATTTACCATTCTTTTTAGGCACTACCACAGTATTAGCTAACCAGTTAGGGTATATTACCTCACGTATTGAACCAATTTTCAACAGCTTTTGTACCTCTTCGTCAATCACTTGGTTCTTAAATGGTCCTTGCTTTCTTTTCTTCTGCTTAACAGGTACGAAGGATGGATCTTCATTTAGTTTATGAGTCATCACTTCTGGTGGTATACCTGTCATGTATGAATGGGACTGTGCAAATCAATCGACATTAGCTTTTAAATAATCAATTAGTTTACCTCTTCGGCTTGGGCTTAGCCTCGTGCCTATGTGAACTTTCTGTTCAGGCCTTTGTTCGAACAAGTGAACAACTTCGAGTTCATCCGTCGTTGTTTTGATGTGTTCATCTTCCTCCGGTTCTTGAATGACGTCAGGTCTGGAATCCACATCTGTGTGATTTGGTATTTCTTCTGTGGTGACTTGATTAACCTTCTCATATCTATCTTCTTTCGTACTTGTTTTAGCAATAATATCTTTCGTACCTAATGGGATAGTAATTTCTTCCTTACCTGTTTTGGCAACATCTCCTGTTTGGGAGAATTCCTTATCTTTTGATTCTTCCGTTTCTACTTTTTTGTTGTAATGTACCACGAAATTTATATTTCTTGCGGTTTGCTGATTGCCTCTAATTTGTTGAATTCCCCCATTCAGAAGGGAATTTAATTACCTGATGCAAGGTGGATGATACTGCTTTCATGTCGTGGATCCATGGTCTTCCCATGATCATGTTATAAGCCATGTCAGTCTCGATGACTTGGAACCTTGTATTTTTTATTACTCCCTCAGCATAAGTGCTAAGTTCAATTTCCCCTTTGGTTATAACCGTAGAGTTATCAAACCCTGATATGGCCCGTGCCTTCGGGATTACTTGATTTCCCAATAGCATTTCTTCCACGACTCTTAGCAAAATAATATTGACTGAACTACCTGGATCAATCAACACTCTTTTTATGTTAGTGTCATGAATAAGTAAGGATATTACCAGAGCATCATTGTGGGGGAGCATTAATCCGCTGACATCTGCATCATCAAAGTTTATATTGTTTGCATCCGGATTTTCACGAACCCGCTTTCCGTGTGTAATTGTGAACTTCATGACTACTTTGCAAGCCACACCGTTTACTTCCTCACTTCCGTGTATCACATTGACAGTTCTTTTTGGAGATGGAGGTTTTAGGAGCTCCTTCCTGTTCTTCATGTATGCCTGCTTACCTTTTTCACTAAACAATTCCGTTAAGTAGCCATGTTTCAATAATTGTTCTATCTCACCTTGTAAAAATCTACAATCTGCGGTTCTGAGTCCGTGATCATTATGGAATTCACACCAGAAATCTGGGTTCCTTTTATTTGGGTTGGACCGCATTTCTTTGGGCCATCGAACCTTATCACCCATATTTCTTAATACTGAAACTAGTTTGGAGGTACTTACATTGAAGGTGTGATCCCTAATTCGTGCATTACCTCTAGTTCGTTCATCTCGATCCTTTCTGGATCTTGATGAGGATGAGCCCGCATCTCTGCTCGATGGTCTGTATTCTGACCGAGTATTTTCGAACCTAGGACGAGTGTCTCATCCCGAGGGTCCCATGTAAGGATCATACCTATTTTTACACGATCTCCCGTCTGATTCGGAATGCCTGAAACTGATACGATCTTCGTCTTTTGAACGAGCGATGGTATCTTCTTCTATACGAAGCTTGGTGTTGTACATGTTATAGACATCATTCCATGTTATAGCTGAGAATTCTCTCAAGTTTTCCTTTAGTCTTCTCGTGGCTTCTGAACTTTTGTCATTTAAGTTGCTTGCAAATGCCATGACTGCCCAATTATCAGGCACCCTTGGTAGTAGCATTCTTTCTCGTTGAAACTTGTCTACAAATTCACGGAGTAGTTCTGTGTCTCCTTGTTTTATTTTAAATATGTCCTCCATTCTTTTCTCCACTTTTTGCGCACCAGAGTGTGCTTTTATGAAGGAATATGCGAGATCAGCAAAAGAATCAATAGAGTTTTCAAGGAGAAGAGAATACCAGGTTAGTGCTCCTTTGGTAAGCGTTTCTCCAAACCTTTTGACTAAGACTGACTCAATTTCTTGTTTTATCAAGTCGTTTCCCTTAACTCCGGTGGTAAAAGCAGTCACATGGTCTCATGGGTCAGTTGTTCCGTCGTATTTAGGAACATCAGGCATTTTGAACTTCTTTGGAATAGGCAGGGGTGCTGCGCTTGGTTTCCAGGGTTGTTGAGAATATCTATCAACGTCAATGCCTTTGGTAATAGGTGGCACTCTAGGAATTTGTTCGATTCGATCGTTTTGTTCCTTTATCTGTTTCTTCAAGGTTAGTAATAAAGTTTGCAATTCAGAGCTACTAGACATACCTGGTCTCGTTTCGAGAGATTCATTAGGAGTATCTCTGCTTACCAACCCAAACTGAGGAGTTTCCACAGTGATGGTATTATTGGGGGGTGGTGTTGATGGTGCAGGTGATATTGTTGGTAATCCCCTTGAAAATTCTTGCAAAGGCTGGCTCACATACTCTGCAATCATTTGCTTTACTTGATCTTGTTCTACCATTTGATCATTACCATTGTTATTGTCGTTGGATCTTTCTGGGGATTTCTCCCTTGAACCTCTAGGGGTTCCTACGGGTGGTAGAGTTCCATCCCTTTGTTGGTTATTGTCGTTGGGGTTCGACATAGTTTAGAGGATATTGCTTGAAAAGTAAATGAAGATTATAAGATTCCCGGTAACGGAACCAATTTGTTTAACCAAAAAATCAGATTCTTTGACCAAAGCTAATTTTAGGATAAACGCGGGTTTCTGATAACCAAAGAAATGATGGTAATTATGGATAAGTAGTAAATAGCAAATACTAAGATGTGCAGAAAGTAAAGTGTATTATGATTGTCGTTCGAATGCCCTTTACAAGTTATATTTTCTTCCCTTATATAGGGAGATTCTTAATATAACATCTACCTTTCACAATGATCACTCATTAATGATTAATTATGACATTAATGTAACGTTACAAAGAATAATTGTAACTGTTGCGTGAAGGTTGTGTAACGTGTGAATCATTAATTGAAGATCTTTGAATCTGCCCGTAGCTCTGTCCGGATTTATTTCGACCGTGTCTCTTCCTTGTCTCAATCAGGTTGGGTCTCCCGTATCTAATTACCTTGTAGGTATATTGCATCGTGCCTCTTTGACCTGCACCTCTTTATAGAAAACCTGTCCAGTTGTCATGTTTTCCTAGCTCCACGTAGCTTGCTGAGTCATCAGGAATTATCATATGTGTGAAACTCTTTTTTACCAATACAATATACCCCATACTAGAGAAAGCTCGAGGATTATATCCAGAGGTAATGGAGAGGGAACGGAAGTTTATAAGAGATAGGCCATGTGCTTAAAGAATTTGAGTGATGTCCATTTCATAGGGTCAACTGGAGTTGTCATTAGCAGTTTCAATCAAATAGTTGATTACCAAATAGGAAAGTGGCACGACCCAAAATTCTAACCACGGGACCATCATGGCGCCTAACATCCACTTGCTAGGTAAAGTAATAGAACTTCAAAATATGTAATGAAATTCAAACACATTATCTAGTCTAATCTCAGATTCAGATGTCACAAGTACATGAGCTACTAAAAATACTACAAGCAAGGCCTGAAATGAAAATACAACTGTCTGAATGAAATAAACAACACAAAAGATAAGAAGTGGACTTCAGGGTCTGCGAATGCCGTGCAGCTCTACCTCAAGTCTCCGAGTAGGGTTAGTCCGAGCAAGCCTCCACTAAATGCCACTGGGACCAACACTAGAATCTGCACAAGAAGTGTCGAAGTGTAGTATGAGTACAACTGACCACATGTACCCCTTAAGCGTAGAGCCTAACCTTGACGAAGTAGTGACGAGGCCATAACAAGGCACTCACTATAAACATATATGAGTATAAGTGATAATACTTTCATAATAGAGAAACAAGAAAAAATACAAAAATCGGAACAGAAAGTACATAACAGAGGACCCCAGAATACCATTTATGCTCAAATTCACAATACAACACAGATATGGAACCGATAGTCAAGAACCAAACATGTCTTCTCCATTGTGGCGCACAACCCGATCCAAACATATTATAACAATACCAACATTATTGTGGTGTGCAACCCGATCCTAAATAACATATCAATATCTGTTGTGACGTGCAACCTCATTCTATCATAATATCAATATTTTTTGCTGCGTGCATCGCAATCCCAAATATATAATATGTGTGTAAAGAACTACAACCACGGCGTATTTCACAATGAAACTCAATAAGGGGATTAAACAAATTAAGACGTAAGACAGATAAAAGTGGCTATCTAACAGCATACAAAACATGAGGAAAGTAAAGGCAGTCAATAAATAAAGACACAGATACATGAAAACATATAGCAAATTAAGGCACGCAAGGAACAAAAGCATGAATTTAACAAATAAAGACAAGTAAGAATTAAAGAATATGACACGTAGCAGCATGGAATGAATGAAGATAAGAAGTAATTGAAGACAAACAATTGAATTTCTCAACCCACATGCTTAACCATTAAAAATACACACTCGTCACGTTACATATACAATGTCCCCACACAAAAATCAAGTAGCAAATAGACCAATCAAGTCCTGATTTTCTCAATTCAAGGTTAACCACGACGCTTTCCTCTTTTCATGACAAAATCAATGTTCAACCATGATTTTTCCTTTCGAACAAGCCTCCAAACCGAAAAATCTAGCATCGATCAAAGAATTCAAAACAAGCTTTATAAACTTACCACGAATGAAAAACGTTCAATTTTTTATCATTTTTAAAAAGTCAACCCCCGGTACGCTTGGTCAAAATCCAAGATTCTGACTAAATCTCAGTTACCCATTTATCTATGAGCCCAGTTATGTAATTTGTTCTGACCGTAAATTGAGGTCTAAATCTCATTTTCACAAAATCCGTAATTTCTACCAAAAACTAATAATTTTTACCTTGGAATTCATGGATTTGATGATAAAATTCATGGAAAAGTAATGAGAATTGATGGAAAATGAGTTGAGTTTCTCACCGATGAATTTAGTAAGAAAAAGCTCTCAAGAAATCGCCTCAATGGAGTCTAGGGTTGAAAATGGTGTAAAATGAGCCAACTTCCGACTTTCACAACTTTTATCCAACTGCAGACGTCGTAATTGTGAACTCTTGTTCGTTGTTGCAATGTCTGCAATTGCGGCTTACAAATCACAAATGCAATAAATGCCACAGACATGCAAGATGGCAAATACGACTCAACCTTCGTATTTCTGAAGGACCCTCCCCCTTTCCCCCGCAAATGCAAAGCTGCTCTACCTAGCACAATATCGCAAATGCGACTCCAGGACCGCAACAGCGAACCCAGACCAAATTGTAAAAGCGAACAATTGTTTGGTTAATGCAAACCATAGCCCCACTTCCCTCTTCGCATTTGTGACCCTGACATCACAAATGCGAGGCTTGCAATTGAGATCAGGTTCTCGCAAAAGCGAGACCTGCAACTTGACACCAGTAACAACATATACTCAGTCATTCCAAATTAGTCGGCAATGCATTTGAAACTCACTCGAGTCCCTCGGGCTCCAAACCGAACAGGCACACAAGTGTAATAATATCATACAAACTCGCTAGCTAGATCAAATCATCAAAATAACATCTAATAACTAGAATCGATCATCAAAACTCAAGATTTCAACTTAAAAACACATTTTTTAAAATCTTTCACATAATGCGCCAAAACTCTCTCGGACAGACCCCAACCAAGCGTACGAACAAGTCCAAAAATATCATACGAACCTACCATAGTCGTCAAAAGATCGATCCGAGGTCATTAACTAAGAACGTTGACTGTGGTCAACCCAAACCTTATTTTAAGTCAAAAATCACTTTTTCATTGAAATGTTACGTAAAAGCTTCCCAAAAAAATAATACGGACCACGCACACAAACCATAAATATCAAATGAAGCTATGAGAGTTCTCGAAACACAGAAATTAGAGCTAATACTCTAGACGACCTATGGGGTCGTCACATTCTCCACCTCTAAATGAAATGTTCATCCTCGAACGGACATAGAAGTACCTGGACTATGAAAAGGTGGGGGTATCTACTCCCCATATCAGATTCTGACTCCCACGTAGACTCCTCGACCGACTGACCTCTCCACTACACCTTCACTGAAGAATAACTCTTGGATCTCACCTTTCAAACCTACCGAAGAATAGCTACCGGCTCTTCTTCATGCTGAAGTCTAAAATATTTGATATCTCCTCATGCTATAACATGAAATATCGAATGTACCCCTGCTAGGCTAGGATACAATGCAAGTGTATATAGCAACCTCCCCGACTCTCTTCAAAATCTCGAAAGGACCAATAAACCTCTGGCTCAACTTGCCTTTTTTCCCAAATCATATCACGCCCTTCATACGCAACACTCGAAGAAGAACCTTTTCACCTTCCACGTAAGTTGTATCTCACACCTTCCAATCCGCATAACTCTTTTGCCTAGACTAAGTTGTACGTAGTCATTCTTAAATCATTTAACCTTCTCCAAACCATCATAGACCAAATCAGTGCCCAAAAATCTAGCTTCTCCGGGCTCAAACCAACCAATCAGCGAATGGCATCATATAAGGCGTCATATAGAGCTATCTGGATGCTCAGTTGATAGTTGTTGTTGTAGGTAACTCCTCTAGAGTTAAGAAATAGTCTCACCAACCCCCCGAAATACATAAAGCATGCCTGCAACATATCCTCTAATATCTAAATAATGCGCTCAGATTGTCCGTCCGTCGGAGGATGAAATGTGGTACTCAGCTTGCCGCATACCCAACTGACACTGCAAGACTTTCCAAAACTGCGATGTGAACTGCGTGAAATGGGCACCCCGTTCATGCGAATAATCTCCCAGATGTTAATTTGAGCTAACTGCTTTGAATAATAGGAAGTCATCAGCGAAATAAAATGTGTGGACTTATTCAATCGATCCACAATAACTCAGACTGCATCATATTCCTCAGGTTCCGTGGTAAGCCTACCATAAATCCATAGTGATGCGCTCCCACTTTCACTCAGGTATCTCTAATCTCTGGGTCAACCCACCCTGTTTTTTATGCTCGTACTTCACCTGTTGAAATTTCAAACACCGAGAGATATAAGTAACAATAGTTTTCTTCATTTTTTTCCACCAATAGTGCTTTTTCAAGTCATGGTACATCTTCGTGACTCTAGGATGAATGAAATAGCGCGAACTATAAGCCTCTTCAAGGATTGGCTCTCTCAACCCATCGACATTTTGATCACAAATCTAGCCTTGAAGCCGCATACCATCATCTCCAATCAAAACCTCCTTGGCACCACCCCACTGCACCGTGTCTTTCAACACCAACAAGTGAGGATAATCAAACTTGAAATCCTTGATACTCTCCAAGAATGATGATTGTGCCACAACACAAACAAGAACCCGAATAGGCTCCGAAACATCCAACATCGTGAATTGATTGGCCAAAGCCTGAACATCCATGGGTAGTGGCCTCTCCACCGCCAATAAATATGCCAAACTGCCCATGTCTCCGCCTTCCTACTCAATGCATCGGCCGCTACATTGGCCTTCCCAAATGATATAATATGGTGATATCATAGTCTATCAGCAACTCTAATCATCTCCACTGCCGCAAATTAAGGTCCTTCTGCTTGAACAAGTGTTGGAGACTCCGATGGTCGATATAAACCTCACATGGAACACCATATATTCAGTGCCTCTAAATCTTCATCGCGTGAACAATGGATACAAACTCTAAATCATGCATAGAGTAATTATTCTCATGAACCTTTAACTAACGAGACGCATAGGAAATGACCCTACATTCCTGCATCAACACTACCCCAAGCCCAGTGCGTGATGCATCACAATACGTTGTGTAAAATCCTAAACCTGCAGGCAACACGAACACTAGGGATGTAGTCAATGCACTCTTGAACTTCTAAAAGATCACGTCGTAATCGTCGGACTATCTGAAAGGAGCGCCCTTCTAGGTTAATCTAGTCAAAAGAGCTATAATGGATGAAAAACCCTCCACGAAACGGCGATAATACCCAGCAAACCCAAGGAAGCTCTGGATCTCGGTAGTGGTAGAAGGCCCGAGCCAACTTTGAACTGCCTCAATCTTCTCTGGATCCACGTTAATCCCCTCACTGGACAACATGTGGCTCAAGAATGCCATTGAATCAAGCCAAAACATGCACTTGAGATTTAAGAAAAAGGCTTGTTCTCCCTCAAAGTCTAGATTACGATCCTTAAATGCTGCTCATGATCCTCTCGACTGTCAGAATTCACCAATATAACGTCAATACGATGACAAAGAAATAAATATACAGTTGAAACACAATGTTCATCATTTGCATAAAGGATGCTGGGGCATTGGTCAGCACAAAAGACATCACCAAAATCTCATAGTGGCCATAGCAGGTCCTGAAAGCCGTCTTTGGGATATGTGAAGCCTGGATCTTTAATTGATGGTTTTCCGATCTCAAGTCAATCTTCGAAATACCCTATCACCCTAAAGCTAATCAAACAAATCATCAATACGCGGTAGTGGGTACTTGTTCTTGATAGTAACCTTGTTCAGCTGCCTGTAGTCAATGCATATCCTCATAGAGCCATCTTTCTTCTTTACAAATAGAACTTAAGCACCCCAAGGCGAAATACTCAGTCTAATGAAACCCTTTATCAAGCAACTTCTGAAGTTGTTCCTTTAGTTCCTTGAACTCCACTGGTGCTATGCGATATGGTGGAATAGATATGGGTTGAGTGCACGGTACTAAGTCAATGCCAAAATTAATATCCCTATCTAGTGACATGCCCGACATGTTTTCTAGGAACACATCTCGAAACTCTCTCACTATAGCAACTTACTCAACGGTAGGAGTATCAGCACTAACATCCTTCAAAAAGGCTAAGTATGCCAAGCACCCTTTCTCAATCCTCTATTGTGCCTTCAGAAAAGACACCATCCTACTAGGAACATGGCCCAATGAACCTCTCCACTGCAACATCAGCAACCCTGGGATAGCCAACATCACAGTCTTAACGTGACAATAAGAATAGTGTGATATGGTGACAACTAATCCATGCCCAAAATCATATCAAAGTACAACATACTAAGTAACAGAAGGTCTATGTTAGACTTATGGCCCCTAATAGAGACCAAACACGAATGATAAACACAGTCTACTATAATATAATCCCCAACATAGACACGTAAATATGGGTACTCAACGAATCACGAGGCATATCCAAATCTAAAGCAAAATAGAATGACACTTACGAATAAGTAGAACACGAATAAAATAAAACTAATGCATCTCTATAGCAAACTGAAACAATATTTGTGATGACCGCATCAGACGACTCTGCCTCAAGTTTAGTTGGGACTGCATAGAAATGGGGTTGAGCCCCACCAAACTGACCTCTACCCCTCGGACTGCCTCTAACTGGTTGGCCTCCACCTCTAGCTGCCTAACCTCCACCCGCTGGATGCCTAACCCCTACTCTAGCTGGCTCAGCGAGCAGTGGAGCGACCGGTGCAGGAATTATGGTACGAGTACCCTGTTGTGTGATAACTAGGATTTTTGCCTCGTTTTTCGTTCCTCTTTACCTTAGTTTTGGATGTAATTGTACACAAAATAGCCCCGTGAGCTTACACAATGTACTTGTTGCAGGGTTGAACTAGAAATGAGGACATGCAGTCCAAAACATGCTCAAAACAGGAGTGAATCTGGCACAAGAATCAAGGACAAGAAAAGTTATCAGGCAATGAGTCTTCGCGGCCGCGGTCATGCTTTCGCGGTCCGCGAAGATCAATTTCTGAGAACCAACATTCAAGGCAAGACCTCTTCGCGGCCGCAGTCGCAGTTTCGCGGTCCGTGGAGATCAACTTCTGAGAACCAGTATTCAAGGCAAGGCCTCTTCGCGGCCGCGGCCGCAGTCGCAGTTTCGCGGTCCACGGCCGCGGTCGGAGTTTCACGGTCCGGGAAGATCAGGTTCAGAGAACCATTCCCAAAGTAAAATCCACCGCGGCCGCGGTCCTATCTTCACGGTCCGCAGTGGTTCATATTCACCAAGCTACAGTTCAAAACCCAGTCAAGTTTCGCGGACCGCACGATCCGCGGTAGACCCTCAGGGGCAATTTTGTCCGAAAATTTGGCCGAGTATAATTCGACTATTTTGTAATTTTTTAAGGAGGCTGGGAATTTTCAGAGTTGAAACTCGTTCTTGTACCTAGGGTTTTTGCATTTTTAGCTTTGTTCTTGCTATTTTAACATTGGAATTTAAATTTTCATTGTTAATTATAGATTAATAGGTTCTTCTTCTTCTCTATCATTGGTTTCTACTTTGATTATGAGTAGCTAGACCTATTAGCTAGGGTTGTGGCTCAACCCTAGTGTGGGTATGTAATGGGTTTGTCAAATTAAGGTTGGAAAATTAGTGGGTGTTGGTTATTTAGGCTAATTTGGTGTTGTTATTGCTATAATTGGTGGTTGCAAACACTAATTAGCCCTTTCATGACTTGGGTCTTTCTTGAGAAAGAAGACTTGAGTCTAGAAAATTAGCCTTATAGGAAATTAGGGTATTATCAATGGATTGGTAGTCCCAATCAATTGGGTTGAACCCAGAAATGGTAAAACCCTACTTGAGCCCTAATTAACGGGTTAAACCTCGAGAGAGTAATACCCTACCTAAGCCTTACTTGCTTGCTTAATTGACACCCAATTGGTCTCGAGAGAGTCAATTTGGGTAATGCCACTCAAACTACCGAGAGGTATAGAGTGGGCACCTGAGTGCATTGGCTATAATTGTATCCCTAGTGAATTCCCCGACCTTAGACTTGAAACCCGTCGCATATCCACCTAGGCAAAGGTCACGACCCTAGTGCCTTTATCAATATAAGAAAACACCAACAAAAATATCACAATTATTAGTTAGTACAAAATCCTTAGAATTAATCTTAGTATAATTCAACCCAATATGTTTAGAAGTGTAATTAGTAACACTCTTCCCTTTTAGCTCACTTAGACATTCACTCCCATATTAAGACTCTTTCTTGATTCTATCCCGACCTTCTCGGGTAAAAGCTACACGACCCGTGCCTGCCTACTTATATAGTAGTGTTGGTGGGACGTGAACATTGTGGCATACTACTCTGATGTCTAGGACACTACCTCCTGATGTGACCCATACCTCAACACTCAACATTGGTGATGCACTGATGGGAGCTGTTGTGGCATACTGACCCTGACGATGCAGATAACCACTATGATAGCTCTACATCGGTGGTGCACTGATGGGAGCTTAAGGTGCACTGTGGGCTAACTGCTCAGGACGAGATCCATAATAAACGTGACTACATGAAGCACCATGTGATGCCTGAAGCATTGACTAAACTGGCCTGATAGGATAGCCTCTACCAAATGAACCCCTGCCTCCAGACGAGGCACCACTTAAACCACCAAAATGACGAGGCCTCTTCTCAGATGTAGCCTCTCTACCTGACCATGGATACTCTCAATCCGCCTAGCGATCTCCACAACTCAAGTGAAAGATATATCATCCTCAGTCGCTCTGGCCATCTAATGCATGATACCATGAGTAAGACCATATATAAATATCCACACCCTCTCCATCTTAGTATGGATCAAGATAATTGCATGGCATGATAAGTTCAAAAATCTGGTCTCGTACTGGTAACAGTCATGCCACCCTACTAGAGGCACTCAAACTAACTACAAAAATTCTCTCTGTACATGAAGGGGATGAACTTTTCAAAGAATTACCTTGAGAACTGAGCCAAAGTGAGTGGCGGTAAACTCGTTGGTCTATCCCGAACATACTCCCACCACCTCTTGGTAGAGCCATGAATTTGATATACTGAGAAATCGACTCCATTGGACTCCACTATACCCATGTTGAGCAATAACTCATGGAAAAAGTCCAAGAAATCATGTGGTTCCTCAGAAGGTGTACCACCAATACGAAGAGGAAACATCTTGGTGAACTTGTCCAACCTTTTCAGTCCCTCAGACAACATCGCAGGTCCCTCCCAAACTGAGTAGTAATAACAGGCTAAACTACTCCAACTGACAGAAATGTGGGATCCTTATATCCATGAGCCATTTGCTTTGGAGTGTGAGCAGCGGGAGTCTAGGCTCCTCCCCTAGCATGAGAGACGGCTAGTGCCATAGGGAACACGTCGGCCTTGGCCACACTCTCTATAAGGCCTTCCAGGCGGACTAGGGCGTCCTGAAGTAATGGGGTGGAAATGAACCCCTCTAAGACCTGACCGGTCCAACTGACGTAGTCTAAAAAGGGATATCCTCCTTCTGCTCGATCTAAGGCTCTACTATAGGTGCTTCTGCACGTGCTCTGAGCTGAGCTCTACCTCTGGCTATCCCTCGGCCCCGCCCCTACCCCTTGTACTACCTGTAACCTAGGACTCCGGCTTCTGATTCTATGGATATTGTACGTATCCTCACCGTCTGTGAGAGAACAAGAATATAATTGTTTAAACGTAGTGATAAAATAAATTCACACGACAGAGAAAGAAAGAATGTGAAATTTCCTAAAGCCCTATAGCCTCTAGAAGATAAGTGCAAACATCTTGGTACCGATCCTCCAGGCTCTACTAAGCATGATCATAACTCGTGAGACCTAGACATCCTAGTTCACTAATATCAATTTGTCAAGATCCGAAATCTACACATGGGGTCGTGATGGCGCCGAACATCCACTTGTTAGGTAAGCCAACATTAGCTACACAGTATTTATTTTAACAATTTTGAACATAGATTAATATGAAGCTAAAGATGTAGACCTTCAAAATATTTAATTGACTTCAAACACATTCTATTTTATAATTCTGGTATCAAGTGTCACCAGTACATGAGCTACTAAAAATACGACAAGCAAGGTCAGAAATAAAAGTACAATTGTCTGAATGAAATAAATAGGACAAAAGATAAGAAGGGGACTTCAGGGTATGCGAATGCCATACAGCTTAACCTCTGGTCTCCAAGTAAGGATGAGCCAGCCTCCATTAAACGCCGTTGGGACCAACACCGAAATCTGCACAAGAAGTGTAGAACTGTAGTATGAGTACAATAGACCCTATGTACTCCGTAAGTGTGGAGCCTAACCTCGACGAAGCAGTGACGAGGCTATAACAAGTAACTCACTAAAAACCTTTACGAGCATAACTGACAACAATAGCATAATAGAGAAACAAGAATTAACATGAAAATCGAAATAGAAAATACATAATAGAGGGCCACAGAAAAACATCTATGCTCAAATTCACAATACAACACAAATATGGAACCAACATTCAAGAACAACTATAACATGTCTTCTTCATTGCCGCGCCCAACCTGATCTACACATATTATAACAATACCAACATGGTTGCGTCATGCATCCCGATCGCAAATAACATATCAATATTCGTTGCAACATGCAACCCGATCTCAATCAAAATATTAATATTCGTTGCGATGTGTAACTCAATCCAAAATATATAACATGTTTGTGCGAAACTACAACCAACGACGGTGTATTTCACAATACAATGCAATAACGGAATTAAACTAATTAAGACATAAGACAGATAAAACTGGATGTCTAACAACATACATAACATGAGGCAAGTAAAGGCAGTCAATAAATAAAGACACAAATATATAGAAACATATAGAATTTTAAGTCATGTAACGAACGGAAGCATGGATTTAACAAGTAAAGGCAAGTAACAATTAAGGCATATGACACGTAGTAGTACGTAATGAATGGTATGAAGTAATTGAAGAAAAACAACTAAATATGCCAACCCACATGCTTCACCCATGACAACGTATATACACACACGTCACCTTGTAAATACCTCGTCCCTACACATAAATTAAGTAGCAAATACACCGATCAAGTTCTAAGTCCCTCAAGTCAAGGTTAAACACGACACTTACCTCTTTCCGCAACCAAGTCAACATTTAACCACAACTTTTCCTTTCGAACAAGCCTCCAAACCAACCGAATCTGGCCAATTATTGATCAAACAATTCAAAAAAAAACTTTATAAACTACCCATGAATGAAAAAGGTTTTAAAATTCTTTAACAAAAGTCAACCCCGGGCCCTCTTGGCCGAAATCGAGATTCGAACCAAATCCTAATTATCCATTCACCCCCGAGCCCGGTTATGTGTTTTATTTCTAAATCCGACTTCAAATTGAGGTCTAAATCTTAATTTCGCAAAAACTATAAATTCTATCCAAAACCCCTAATTTCTACCTTAGAATTCATGAATTTGATGAAAAAATTCATAAAAAGTAATGGGAATTGATGGAAAATGAATTAAAGTTAGTTACCAATAAATTTGGGTGGAAAAAGCTCTCAAGAAATCGTTTCAATAGAGTCTAGGATCGAAAAATGATGTAAATAAGCTAAATCCCGACTTTCCTATCTTTTACCCAGCTGCAAACGTCGCAATTGTGAACTCTTGTTTGCAATTTCGTTGTGTGCAATTGCGATTTACTAATCGCCAATGTGATCAATGCCACATACATGCTAGAGTCTCAAATGCGACACAAACTTCGCATCTGCAAAGGACACCCCCCTCACAAATGCCAGCCAAGCTTCACAAATGCGAAGCTGATCTACCTAGCACAATATCGCGAATGTGACTCCAGGACCGCAAAAGAGAACTTAAACCAGATCGCAAAAGCGAACAGTTGTTCGCAAATACGAACCCCAACCCCCTTGTTCCCACTTCGTATTTGTGAGCCTGACATCTTAAATGCGAGGCTCACAATTGCAATTAGGTTTTTGCAAAATGCGAGAGCTGCAACTTGACACCAATGACGGTTGATACTCAGCCATTCCAAATCAAGCTGCAATGCATCCAAAACTCACCCGAATCTCTAGGGCTCCAAACCGAACATGCACACAAGTGTAATAACATCATACAAACTCGCTCGCTACTTCAAATCATAAAAATAACATTTAATAACAAGAATTGATCATCAAAACTCAAGATTTCAACTTAAAAACTAGTTTTCACAATCTTTCACATAATGCGCAGAAAAGTGCTTGGTTAGCCGGAACCCCAACGTAGAATACGTACAAGTCCAAAAATATCATACGAACCTACCATAATTGTCAAAATACTGATCTGAGGTCGTTTACTAAGAACATTGAGTGTTGTCAACCCAAACCTTGTTTAAGTCAAAAATTATTATTTCTTTAAATTTTTACGTAAAAGCTTTTCCGAAAATGGCACAGACCATGTACGCAAATCAATAAATATCAAATGAAGCTATGAGAGGTCTCGAAACACACAAATTAGAGCTAGTACTCAAAATAACCTATTGGGTCGTCACGTAAAGATTGACTTTACACTTGGTAACAAGGTAGTAGAGTA
Organism: Nicotiana undulata; assembly: GCA_005239495.1. Taxonomy (NCBI): domain Eukaryota; kingdom Viridiplantae; phylum Streptophyta; class Magnoliopsida; order Solanales; family Solanaceae; genus Nicotiana; species Nicotiana undulata. The sequence continues at coordinate 28,546 of ML263833.1, read as the reverse complement.
AAAAGGTATCTCTAAGAGACACGTGGAGAATGAACCAATGTGAAGAACAAACATCAATTCGTCTGTCATCTTACAATAGGGTATAATCATAACTTCAAGTAAATACGTAAAAAAGAAGGATTAAGAAAATAAAAAATAGAACAGAGCATCAAGAATTAGTTTCTCTTGGTCCACCAAGACACGTCATGGATAATTTTGTTCATCGAAACATTGGCATATCGAAAGAGAATTCCTAGCAGTTTTTGCCTCTTTTTGATTTTCTTCTGTGATTCTCATCACACTTTATTGAGTACTAGACTAGGCTCCATTTTTTGGTGCTTAAGCCTCACATCAAAAGTTAATAATTCTTTTTGTCTGTTGTGTATTGTTGAATGTGTAGATCCAAATGCCAATTCATGTGAAATATTTGCATAAACACGTCGTGAAGTTAAAATTGCCCAAGTTGTAAGTTCCAGTGGTAAAATGAACTCCATTGTACTCCATAAGTCCCAAATTGTACAAAATCTCATGGTATCTATCCAAGAGGTCACGAGCATTAACTGTGGTATCACCATCAAAATGTGGAGGATCTAGCTTTTGAAACTGATCCATCATTTTCTGATCATGAACAGACATAGCAGGCCTAACCTCCAACTTAATTGTAACAATAGGTTTAACTACCCTAACTAATGAATAGTTGAAACTCTCGGGGTCTGAAACATAGTAGTGGCCTACTTTAGAGTGTGAGTAGCTGGGGTCTGTGCCTTCCCTCTAGCCTGTGGAGTAGTTGAGCTAAAAGGAAGCATCCTAACCTATGCCAAACCTCGAAGTAACTCAAAATCCATACCATGGTGTCCTGAAGCATTAGAGTGGCGATAAAACCCTCGGTAACCTAATCTAGACCCAGTGGAACAACCTGAATTGGAACCTGGTCTACTATTGGAGTAGTCTTTGGCTCCTCATAAACGGCTCTAGCACAAGTAGTTGTGGGTGCCGCACCTCTAGGTTCTGTTGTATGTGTCATGTCTAGGCTCCAGCCTTACCTATGCCTCGGCCTCTACCGCTGCAGTCTCGGGCACTAACTCTTGCTCACAAGACGTAGATAAACGTGTCATCACTATCTGTAAGAGAATAGAAGAATACAGATTCAAACTTCAAGATTAAACAAATTCGCACGATAGAGAGAAAAAGAAAGTACATTTTCCTAAATGTCTCCTAGCCTCTCAAAGATAAGTATAGACGTTTTCATACCGATCATCAAGACTCTACTAGACATGATCATGTCTCATAGAACCCATGAACCTAGAGTTCTAATACCAGCTTTATCACGACCTAAAATTTCACCAGTGATCGAGATGTAACCTAACCCAACCCACAAGGTAAGCTAATAATCGCAATCAAGAAAGGGGAAATAAATAAAAGATAATATGTTGACAAGATACTGATAATGCATAAATAAGTCTAAGAGCATCAACCAAATACAAAAACCAATACAACAATCTGTCAAAACTCAGTAGTACAAAGGCATGAGCAACTAAATAGAGTGGAAATGAGCCTCAAATATAAAAGTACTATCTAAACCAAAATAATAGTAGGATAGATAATATGGTAACTCTATAAGCTTCAAATCAAGTACAATAGCTCACAACAAATTTTCCAATTCAAGCTGCAAAGCGCCCCCTTGAGCGCCACTGGGACCAATGCCAGGATTTGCACAAAAATATGTAGAAGTATAGCATGAGTATAAAATAAGTGTGTACCCATTAATTATCAAGTCTAACCCGATGAAGTAGTACTGAGGTTTATATAAAAGATATATAATTTCATAACTTGATAAACTCATAACAATGTACAATAAACAAAAGAACAACCGAGGGATATATAAATAGTAAGGTACGTGACCAAGAATTAACTATTAAGCATGCTTTCTAAGTAAGTTGATCAAGAACCCAAGTAAGGCACAATATCAACATATATGGGTGATATACATCAAGTAGGATGTATATGCATGTCTCTACATGAGTCTACAATGTCAATACATATGGGAGACTCAATTTCTTCTCCAGTCGGCACTTCCCAGGTGCCCACATAACTGCACACACACGACCCAAGGTAGAATGAATGATCACGCAATGCCGAATGAATAGATCAAAATCTATGTGTCGAGCGTCATAGTTCCATAACAAATAATCAACATCTCAAAATCAATCATTAAACTGCACAAAAATATGCCATCATGCCCAATTAGAATATATGCATAAAATGTTCCATCGTGCCGACATCAATCCATAACAAAGTACCACATGTAGATATATATGTATATGAACAAAAATTAAGCATATATGGTGCATATGGACATAGAAAACCATCATGCAAAGATATATGCATATGTAAAAGTATGAATACGACTACAACATATAATCTAGCATACCGAACAACCCTTCATGTCAAAGTAAGTATCTAAAACCTAGACATTATATCTAGCATGATTAAAGTTGCTCAAGTAGTCATACAAGCAAATCAGGTATAGAAAAAGAGAGATATATCTCAAATAAGACATAAAAAGCCTAAATTCTACCCCAAACATGGTTTAACATTTCCCGCATATATGCTCGTCACCTCGCATATATGCTTGACGCTCCCAAACATGTTATATTTTGCATATAAATCTATTTTTATGAAAATATCCCTCAAATCAAGTTTATTCAAGATACTTACCTTATTTAATTTATTCTTCAATCTTCTATATGTCCTTTCCTTTATCCTTGCCCTCAAAATGCCCCCAATTCTAGCAAAACAGTGCTTAACAAGCTCAAATAAAGTCATAGAAACCAATTCCTAATAATAATGTTTCAATCTTTAATCAAATCTCTAAAGTTAACAAATATCATACCCACATGGTCAACACTAGTACGATATTAAATCTTATTTATTCATAACCTCACGACTCTAAATATATTATTAGTTTTCAAATCTAAGTCCAAATCAAAGTTCAAAACCTCAAACTTTATGTTTTTAAGTTTGAGACAAAAATTCTAATTTTTGCTCTTTGATTCCATGTTATAGATGCAAAAATCCCTAAGGAATAAAGGTTTATAAATAACTCCAACAAAGAATTATTTACCCCCAAGATTGGAGTGAAATTCCTCCTCCCATTCTCCAAAACTCAAAAAATGGTAAAAGTATTCTGAAATCTGGAAAAAATACACCCCTGGTGGGACAATTACTCATCGCGATGTGCACCTCACGCAAACACCAAGACCGGTGACTGAGGCCATCTTGACCACAACACACCCTATGTGATCGCGAAGAACACATGCATGCACAACTATGCGATTACAGTCCCCTACATGCGTTCGTGAAGAAAAAATCCTTGGCTCCCAAATTCCTTCAACGCGATCGCAACCCTAGACCACGTGATCGCGATTCACTGATGTACATCAAAAAACCAACAATTGAATCATGCTCGAAAATACTCCAAAACCACTTGAAACTCACTCAATCCTCTTAGGATCCTATCCAATCATCCTAACAAGTTCGTATACCCTATACAAACTTGTCCAAAAGCTCAAAATACTAAAAATAATATTAAGCTAAGAATCAAACGTCAAATCAAAACTCTCAAAATTTCTTAAGCTCAAAATTTAAACTTTCGACTAAAAATGCCGAATCAATCCTGGGCCACTTAAGACCTGGACCGAACACAAATACAAGTTCAAAATCATCATACGATCTTATCGAGAACTTCTAAACACCAGTATGAAGTTGTTTACCCAAAATGATAACTTTGGTCAACTCGTCCAGCCTCAGGCCTCTAGTTAGGAACTAAGTGTACCAAATCAATCTCGAACCCCTCGTGAACTAAACCACCTATACTCGCAAGTCATTAAATACCAAAGCAACCTACAGAAAGCATCAAAGAGAAGAATAGAGTTATAGAACTCAAAACTACCGATCAAATCGTTACACAAAAATTAATAGGGCTAATAATAGCACTGGGGAGATTTAAATGAAGATCCTTCGAAAGATGCCATAAGTTATTTTCAGCATTGAAGAAACAAAATGACTTTGAGTGGACTCCAAAATATCGACAGGCTCTGAAAGATTTGAAGAACGACCTGGCAAAGCCATGCTACTTTCAAAACCCTTAGATGGAGAACAACTACTAGTCAACTTGGTAATTTTAAAAGCTTCAATGAGTGCAATACTGGTATGGGTGGACAAAGGTAAATATTCTTCAATGTACTATGTAAGTAAAACACTCTTATACATAGAAACTAGGTACCCACACTTAGAAAAATTAGCCTTTGCACTAATAGTAGTTGCCCAACAACTTACACCTTATTTTTGTAGTCATAAATTACCCATTAATAAGTATCCTTCACAAACCGGAGCGCTTGGGATGACATTCCAAGTGGGCAGTTTAGCTTACTGAGTATGACATTTTGTGCCAACCCCGTACTACTATTAAGTCACAGGTCTTACCAGATTTCGTAGCTGGCTTAGTACGAGTATACTCCTTGAGGCCAAAAAGAAATCAATTGTTGCTTCTAGAATAGTGCCTGGTGTATGGAGCCTCTATACGGCTATCCAATGACAAAGGTTCCAGTCTTGCTATAGTGCGAATTGTACCATCCGAGGAAATAGTTAGGCAGTCTATAAAATGCCACTTTATAACTAAGAAGGAAGCCTAGTATGAGGATCAAGTCGTAGGGATCAAACTAGCCAGGGGACTTAGTATTGGATACTTCGAGTTGCAGAATGATTCTCGACTGGTAATCAATCAAATACAGGGAAAGTACGTGGCTCGAGAAACCAAGATGCAATAGTATCTGAGAAGGGTTACCAACCTGTTGACTCAGTTTTGGGAATTTAAGGTTCTGCAAACAGAGACGGATTCAGGATTTTAAGTATGTGGGTTCCTGTCGCAATTTCAAATTAATATACAATATTAACTGGGTTCACAAATAGATATTTACAGATACTTAATAAATTTTTTAACCAAAATACAGAGTCTACGCAAAAGTTACTGGGTTCCCGAAAACCTATACATTACATTCTAGATCCGCCCCTGTCTGCAAATACCTTGAGAAAAGAATGTTGAGGCAGATGCGTAACTAAACACTTGTATCAGCATCCAACATTACAGAATCAAAAAATAACTCAGTGTTCAAAAGTTCCCTTTTTCCATTGATCAAAGATTAAGATATATTCAACCAACTTAACTTGGGATTGGTCTAGTGAGTTTATTAACTATTTGCAGAATGGGATGTTGCCCGAAGACAAGAATGTGTCCCGATAGCTTAAAGTTCGACTATGTGATGCAGTATGTAATACAAAAAGTCCACAACGGAAATTGTGACAATTATTCTGAAGATAAATCTCATCAGAGTTGGATACTATTGGTCGCGGACGGAGGAATATATGTAAGAATTCATAAAAAAGTGTGATAAGTGCCAATATTTTGCACATCAACTACACCAGCCAACAGATCCATCATTCCTCTCCTCATGGCCTTTCATGATGAACATAGTTGGACCACTTTTTTAGGTCAAATAAAATATTTCTAGTTCTGTCTGATTATTTTTCTAAGTGGGTTGAGGCAGATGCATTTGCAAAGTCCAGGAGAAAAGAAGTGATAGACTTCATTTGGAGAATATAATATGTTGATTCGGAGTGCGAAGGAGATAGTATGTGATAACGGACCTCAATTCATTGGAGAAAATATTACCAAGTTCTTTGATAAGTGAAAAATCAAGAGGATCATTTCATCCCCAGCGGCCATGCAGAGTCATCAATCAAAGTTTTGATGATTACTTTAAAGAAGCGGCTACGGGAAGATAGCTGGAAGAGTTACTCGGAGACTTATAGGCATACAGGTCAACATAAAAAACGAGTACGGGGGAAATATTTGTATATAGATCAGATGCTTTAATCCCAATTAAAATAGAGGAACAAGCTTGAGGTTCGCTCATACAACATAGGAGTCCAATGATGAAGTCATAACATAAAATTTTGATATGGTAGAAGGACGCCAAGCGATTGCTTTAATCCGGATGGCCGCACAAAATCAATGGATTGCAAAGTACTACAACAGAAAAGCTAACCTCTAGTACTTTAAAGTTTGGGAATACGTCCTTCGAAAGATGTTTCCCATGGCACAAGAACTTAATTCCGAAAAACTTGGCCTAAAGGGACGTATCGAGTTTGCTTTATCATTGGCAAAGGAGCTTATGACCTCGATTCTACGGATGGGAGGTAGCTTCAGTATAACTGGAACGTTGTACAGTTAAAGCGTTACTACTTCTAGAAGACCCACAACAGCTTGTTACCCTTCATGTTCATTTTTTGAATTGTTTATTTATTTTTATTAATATTTTTAGATAGCTAGCCCATATCGGATGATGATACTACTAACTCTCGACAATATTTCTAAACTATAATTGATTTTGGCCAGGGTAAATATGTCTGACGGAAGAGATTAAAGTGCCATTTTTATCTACGCTCTTCTTGTCCCCTATATTTTCTTTCCAAGAACCAGATCGAGAAAAGATAAATTTACCTGATTAAAAGACCAAGGAAGTCGAATCATAGGACCTGTGTCTGAGATCTCATACTTCAATCCGGAGCACCGGGGAGCTACACTATACGGTGTCATGAAGATGATTCATGAAGATCAAATCAATTATTTTAGGAAAACTTTGCTAGGCACTTTGTTTAGGGGATATAATCGGGACATGATTATTCCGGATATGTTACGTATGTACCGACAATCTGGTACCGGCCTTTTAATTAAACAAATACCTTATAAACGGATCGAATTATTTTTGTCTGGATATGTAATCTCTCAAGTCTATTAAGTGTTTTATCGCTGATATTGTATACCGATCAAGTATCCCACATGAATTAATGAGAATTTCAAACATTATTTTTGTTATCCAGACATGTCTACTTAATATATTCACATAAACTATATATTAGATTCGATATTCCTTCGGTATTGTCTTCCCTCCAGATCAGTTATCCGTTTCTTGCTGAAATAAAGATGAGCAGCACCTTGATAAGCATTAAATAACATTGTATACGGTAAAAATCGAGGATATCCGATTTTACGGGCTCGAGGGCATGCTTCGAGAGTGAGCTGGTATCGAAGCAAGTTCGGGCTCGAAGAACATGGAGACTAAGGGATCGAGATCAGGCTAAATCGATACTGAAGTAACAGAATCATGAGATATATGTACTCGACCACCAATCTCGGCGAGAATCTCAGAACTGGTAGAACCATTAACGGTTATTGATATCAATCATGTATTTTACTTAGGAAATTAGAGTTATACCTCCTCTACTATATAAAGAGGAACCCTGCTTACTTGTAGCACACATGATCATACACGAATTATCACTTACACAACTGTTGAGAAATACAAAGCATTATGCTCTTTTACTTGCTCTTAACTCTCCATTGTTCATATAGTTCTCATTATTCATATTATTCTTGTTGTTCTTACTGTTCTTGGCTCTCGATCTCGAGCCTAATCCAGATCGGGATCGATAACTTGCAACCACGCTGGTTTGATTTATTTCAATCGTTTAATTTCTTTATTTATTTAGATATTTATCAATTGACATTGAATTATATCACGTATTCTTATAATCACATTACAAGTTTAATTGTTACCCGTATTTCGAGGTGAACAAACATATAAGGTCCCTCATTAATTATATTAATCCAGATACTCCAAGTTATGGTTCTATGTAATCGTTCTTGAAATGATAACCAAATCAGAAAAACTTAAGTCTATGTGACTAAGTATAACCCACTCAACCGGGATATTGACACCGAAAGTGATAAAAGATAGAAATAAAATATGAGAATATGAGAATAAGAATTTCGAAATAAAGTTCATTGACAATTCTAGGAATAAAGGCCCGAATAACCTATACATGGTACAAACAGAAGTAAAGGAAAGAAGATTGTATACGGTGAAAATTGAGGATACCTGATTTTGCGGGTTTGAAGGTATGTCTCGATAGTAAGTCGGTATCGAAGAAAGTTCATGCTCAGAGAATATGAAGGCCACGGAATCGAGATCAGGCTAAATCGACACCACAGTAACAGAATCACGAGATATCTCGATCGACCACCGATCTCGGCGAGAATCTCGGGGCCGTTAGAACCATTAACGGTTAATGATATCAATCATGTATTTCACTTCCGAAATTAAAGTCATGCATTATTTAGGATTCCTCTACAATATAAAGAGGAACCATGTTCATTTGTAAACATATTATCACAATCATCATCATGCACGAATTATTGCTTACACCGCCATTGAGAAATACAAACACTCTTTTATTCGCTCTTAACGCTTTACATTCATATTGTTCATATTGTTATTGCTACTCTTACTGTTCTTGGCATTTGATCTCGGGTCTAATCCATATCGAGATCAGTAACTCATAATTACACGGGTTTTATCCATTTAAATAGTTAATTCCTTTATTTATTTAGTTATTTATCCATTGACATTGAATTAGATCACTTATCCTTATAACCACATTACAAGTTTAATTGTTACTCGTATTTCGAGGTAAACAATTTGCGTCCACCGTGGGGCTAAGGATAATAGTGATTGTTTAGTGTTAATTCTGATATAACACATTATTTTACGCTTGTTTCTTGTCAAGAATTTTGTTTTCAAGATAAATCATGTCAAACTCACAAAACAAAGCTGCTCATGGTGACAACGGTCACAGACTCCACGGAGAGAACGAGAATATTACCGCTCTAGGAATCAAGGTGCCACAAGCTGACCTCGGAGGAGCACCGCCCGCCAACCTGGTCGATGTTGGTTTGCATATTGCTTTAAATGTAGATTTAGGTGGGGACCCCGATGGAAGCGTACACAGAGAGGGTCGAACTAACGGTCGAGGTACTCAGGGGAGAGGAAACGAAGGTGTTGGTCTCCAAGTTATATTTGAGATGTTGCAAGCCCAACAGAACACCATTGCCCAGTTGCAAAACCAGCACGTGGCTCCGAATAGGGTCGAACAAGAGGCTACTCGTCGTACTGAGCCACTGCTTAAAAGATCAAGAGATAATACTTCGACAATTGACCCAGCTATAATGAGAATGCTCGAGGAGCTTACTAAAAGAATAGAATCGGGAGAAAAGAAAATCGAGGCCAACGACAAGAAGGTGGAAACCTATAACTCTCGTGTTGATTAGACTCCAGGGGCTCCACCGATCCTAAAGGGAATGGACTCCAAAACGTTTGTGCAAAAACTATTTCCTCCAAGCGCGGCTCTAAAATCCCATACCAAAGAAGTTTAGGATGCCTGATATACCAAAATATAACGGGACCTCGGACCCTAACGAGCACGTTACCTCTTATACATGCGCTATCAAAGGAAATAATTTGGAAGACGATGAAATCGAGTCAGTATTGCTAAAGAATTTCGGGGAGACCCTGTCGAAGGGGGCTATGATTTGGTATCACAACTTGCCACCAAACTCTATCGATTGATTCGCCATGTTGGCAGATTCATTTGTAAAGGCACACGCTAGATCTATAAAGGTTGCAACGAGAAAATCAGACCTCTTCAAGGTAAAGCAGAGGGAAAACGAGATGTTACGAGAATTTGTATCTCTATTCCAAATGGAGTGTATGGAGTTGCCATCGGTTACTGACGATTGCGATGTTCAGGCTTTTACCCAGGGATTAAACGAGCGGAGTTGGATCGCGTCACGCCAACTGAAGCAAAATTTTATAGAATAGCGGGATGTGACTTGGGCAGATGTTCACAACCGGTACCAATCGAGGATTAGAGTCGAGGACGACCAACTAGGAGCCCCCTCAGGTTCAGTGTATCCTAATCGGTCGGCAGGTAAGAACCAAAGGGATGTTGATAGAGAATAGAGGCCAAATAAAGATCGGTACCAGCCGTATGTTTCAGATAGAAGGAATAACCATATGGGACGTAATTCAGCCCGGAACGATCAGAGGGGTGACCGAGGACAGAATTCTTGGGGACTCATGAGAAAAGCTGGATTCAATAAATATACAGATCCCATAGAAGCACCCTGATTATCAGAGTATAATTTCAGAGTCGATGCCTCAGGTATCGTATCGACCATCGGGAGGATTAAAGACACTAGGTGGCCCAGACATATAAAACTGATCCTTCTAAAAGGAATCCAAACTTGATGTGTAAATACCATGGCACGCATGGCCATAGGACCGAAGACTGCATACAGTTGAGAGAGGAAGTAGCTCGATTGTTCAACGAAGGTCACCTTCGAGAATTCCTCAGTGATAGAGCCAAAACTTACTTCAGGGAAAGAGACACCAACAGACAAAATGAGCAAGAAGAACCTCAGCATGTTATCCACATGATCGTCGGCGGGGTCGACATTTCATAAGGACCTGTCTTCAAACGCACCAAGGTATCGATTACAAGAGAAAAATGAACCCGAGACTATATGCCTGAAGGCACCCTAACATTCAACGACGAAGAAACGGAAGGCCTCTCCCAGCCGCACAACGACGCCCTGGTAATTTCTGTTTTACTAAATAAAATTCAAGTTCAACGCGTTATCGTGGATCCAGGTAGTTCGGCAAAGATAATCAGGTCGAGGACCGTAGAGCAGCTCGACCTACTAGATCAGATTGTACCTACATCTCGAGTCCTAAACGGATTCAACATGGCTAGTGAAACGACAAAGGGAGAAATAATCCTACCAGTGAACGCGGTCGGGACCATCCAAGACACAAAATTTTATGTCATCGAAGGTGACATGAGGTACAATGCACTGCTCGGAAGGCCATGGATCCACAACATGAAGGTGGTGTCGTCGACCCTTCACCAAATGATGAAGTTCCCAATAGTGGATGGGGTGAAAACGGTTTATGAGGAACAACATGCTGTAAAGAAGATGTTTGCAGTCGACGAGGTGGCACCGATACCAGCACCTTCGACCTCAGAAAAGTCGAGCATCAAAGATAAGAGAGCGGCCAAATAGAAATCACCGTCCCCAGCCTCGACCAAATCAGATAAGAAGGTAATCGAAGATGATGAAGAGGATTTTCTCACTCCTCGAACTTTCGTCGTTCCCTAAGAATAAGATGCAACCAAATTGACGGTCGAAGAGCTGAAACAAATGATACTCATTGAGTATCTACCCGAACGTAAGGTATACCTCGGAACAGGGTTAACCCCCGAACTCAGGAAAAAACTCATTCAATTTCTTATTGACAACATGGATTGCTTTGCATGGTCCCATTTAGACATGACAGGAATCCTACCCGAGATCACAACATTGGCTGAGCCTCGATCCCAAGTTCAGACCGATAAAGCGAAAGAGAAAGCCTCAGTCCAAGGTGAAGCACACCTTCATAAAGGAAGAGGTAACTAAACCTCTTAAAATAGGGTCCATTCGTTAGTCAAATATCCCGAGTGGTTAGCCAACGTAGTCGTAGTCCCCAAAAAAGGGGAATAAACTTAGAATGTGAGTAGATTATAAGGACCCGAATAAAGCATGTCCAGAAAATCTTTTCCTTTGCCTAACGTCGGGCGAATGATAGATGCTACAGATGGCCACGAGATACTTACTTTTCTCGACGCCTATTCTTGGTACAACCAAATCCATATGGACCCAGAAGACCAGGAAAAAACTTCTTTTATCACTAAGTATGGAACTAACTACTATAATGTAATTCCCTTCGGGCTAAAAAATGCGGGAGATACATATCAACGCCTAGTTAACTAGATGCTCGAAGAACAAATAGGAAAAACAATGGAAGTTTACATTGATGATATGTTAGTCAAGTCCCTGCGTGCAGAGGATCATTTGACTTGTTTACACTTTACAAGAGACATTAAAAATCTTGAGGAAATACAACATGAAGCTTAACCTTAAAAAGTGTTCTTTTGGGTTTGGCTCGGGAAAATTCCTCGGCTTCATGGTGTCAAATCGGGGGACTATTTGACTCATTTACAGGAAACTCTTGTTATTAGACAATCGATTAAAACATCCAAATTGAATAACAACGAGGCCGAGTATGAGGCTATGATTGTAGGTATTGAACCAGCTAAGAACTTGGGAGCGGAAGTCATCGAAGCTAAATGTGACTCCCTACTGGTAGTTAACTGGGTAAACAACACCTTCGAAGTTCAAGAGGACAGGATGCAAAGGTACTTAGACAAACTGCAGGTCACTTTGCACCGTTTCAAAGAATGGACTCTGCATCATGTACCTCGAGAACAGAATATTGAGGCCGATGCACTTGCCAACTTGGGATCGTCGATCGACGAAGACGAAATTAGCACATGGACTGTCGTCCAACTCTCGAGATCTATAATCGAGGAAGGACACGCTGAAATCAACTCTACAAGCTTAACCTAGGATTAGAGGAACAAATACATCGAATATTTGAAGAATGGGAAGCTGCCATCTGATCCCTAGGAATCGAGGACCTTACGAACTAAAGTCGTTTGGTTTACATTAGATGAAGATGGAACGTTATATAGAAGAACATTCGATGGTCCATTGGCAGTATGCTTGGGGCCGGGAGATACTGACTATGTTTTACGAGAAATCCACGAAGGCACTTGTGGAAACCATTCTGGCGCCGAGTCACTAGTCCGAAAGGTCATCAGAGCAGGATACTATTGGGATAACATGGAGAAAGACTCTAGGAGTTCGTTCGAAAATGCGACAAATGTCAAAGGTTCGCACCAATGATTCACCAGGCCGGTGAACATCTTCACTCAAGCCTATCCCCATGTCCATTCATGAAATGGGGAATGGGCATCGTCGCTCCTCTGCCATTGGCCCCAGGTAAAGCTAGATTCATATTATTTATGACTGGCTATTTCTCTAAATGGGTTGAAGCGCAGGCCTTCTAAAAAGTCAGAGAAAAAGAAGTGATCGATTTCTACCTACGGAGATAGCGTGTGATAATAGCAAGCAATTCATCGGCATTAAGTAACGAAATTCCTCGAAGATCACAAAATAAAGAGGATATTATCGATGCCATATCACCCCTAGCAGAAACAGACAGGCCGAATCTACAAATAAAACTATCATCCAAAACTTGAAGAAAAGGCCAAACGAAGCCAAAGAGAAATGGAGAAAAAAATTGCCCGAGGTTCTATGGGCGTATCGTACGACTTCGAAGTCCAGTACCGAAGCGACTCAGTTTTCTTTAGTCTATGGCTCCGAAGCCTTAATACCTGTCGAGGTCGGAGCCTAGCGCCAGGTTTCAACATGCAACTGAAGAATCAAACCATGAGGTAATGAATACCAGCCTCAAATTGTTAGATGAAAGACGAGAAGCGACACTCATTATGGCCACGCAAAAGCACCGAATCGAGAGGTATTACAACAGAAGAACCAATCTTCGACACTTCAAAGTCGAGGACTTGGTCTTAAGGAAAATCACCATCAATACTCGGGACCCTAATGAAGGGAAACTCGGTCCTAACTGGGAAGCGCCCTATCAAATCCTCGACATAGTCGAGAAAGGATCATACAAGCCTGGAACAATGGACGGCGAGCCATTATCAAATAATAGGAACATATCACTCCTCAAGCGATATTACTGATAAGGTATGGATTTCTCCTTTTTCGTTTACTTAAATATTCGAAACTAACTTGTTGCAGGTATCCGGTCCAAGAATTCGAGACCTCAGGTTTTAAAGTATGCGATGCACTCTTTTTTCGTTAGACTGGTTTTTATCCCAAATGGGTTTTTTCGGCAAGGTTTTTAACGAGGAAACAACTATGTGCTGCATGGAGATAACTCAACAGTATCCAAGGCTTCTTTGCAATCAACCTCAAATGCTGGGGCCATCACCCTCGGATGTTATGTAAATGGGTCTCGATAGGAAGATTTTTTAATGTGCCAAACGGTCGAATGAACCTTGTCCATAGAGATTAGCCGAGTCTCGAAAAAAAAACATGTACGCGTGTATGAATAATACAAAGAAGTTTTTCCCTAACATCTCATGTTTGAAGTGGAATTTCTGTTATACGAGACATGTATTTATGATCTATTGTGCAAAACTAATACTTGTGAAAAATGGCCCAAGGGCCAAGTGCAAGCATACCTCGAAACACTCGGGGACTACCTACTTGAGCTATCTAAGTTCGAAATCATACAGACCTAAAAGAGGCACCCCCGATATACAAGCCAAGGCCATCACACTTGGGGACTAATCGGGAAACAAGTCCAAGAGACATACCCGAAGGCTACGGTCATATTAAAGACTACAGTCATATGAAAAGGCTATGTCCTAAATAACGCGGCTTAGAGACGTCTGATTTTCTCCATAAACTAAAGGCCTTCAAATACTTTTAAAACCTTGTTAAACAATGCTACCCTCGGCAAAGCAAACAAAAAAGGGCTTCGATAAAATCAGCCCTCAAATAAAAGGCTTCGATAATATCAGCCTTCGAAAAAGCCTCAAGAGGTATTAAATTATCTTAACACAAACGAGTTAAGAAAAAAACGGGTTCCGATCGTTGAACCCATGAAAAACCCAACGGGTACGAAAAACACATGCTAAGGCATAAAGAAATATTCACTAAGTCTTTTAGCCGAAAACAGGGAATAATTATAGCCGTTTTTAGAGGCCGAATTGGCCCAACTTAAAGAGCCTAAGAGCCGACCTAAAGAGCCTAAGGGACAATATAAAAGAGCCTAAGGGCCGATACGATTGGAGTTTGAGACCTCACTCTCACTCAATTCGAACCCAAGGGGTTCAGTTAATACGATATTAAACAAATAATTAACTACAGCCCGAAGATTCACATAAAAGGTATAGCGGTGAGCTCTAAAGCTCAACAAACATTGATAAAAACCTAAGGGTTTATCTCGATCACAAGTTGGAATGAAGCAATGAAAGTCTTTCAGCAAGAACAAGTATACATACAAAGGACATGAAGGAAAAACTCATAAAAGCATCAAAGGAAAATTTTCATTATATCAAAAATATATGTACAAAGGGCCAGCCAGGGCTTTACAAAAGAAAAAAGAAAAAGAAGTTACAACCTATTTAGGGTCGGGGCTAGTCCCCTCGATACCGGCCTCCTTCCTAGAAGCTTCCTCAGACTCATCTTCTGCAGCAACCACACCGCCATCTTCTCTACTACCAGACCCTCCATCATCAGCATCAGAAGAAGAAGAGACGAGCTTCCTGGCTTCGGCCTTGAGTTCTTTTGCCCCAAAAAACTCTTCGGAAAGGTCAACACCTCGAGCATGAATTTCCTCGAGGGTTTCCCTCCGGGATTGGAACTTAGCCAAGTCACTACGCCACTGCTCCCAATTGGAAAGCTCCCTCACAAGGGTTTGAACAGCTACGACGTCAGCCCGATACTGCGCTATGGATTTTTCCGCCTTGGCCTTAGTCTTTTCGATCTCAGCCTCGGCCTCGGCAAGCCCGACTTTGAGCTCTTCGACCCTTTTGTCCTGAGTAGAACATTTTTCCATAAGGTCTTGGAGTTGGGCCTCCTCGAAGATAGCTTGTCCAAAGCGACTTCCTTTTAAACAGCAAGGCGGTCCATCTAGCTTTTCACCGATCGTAGTCGGTCTTAACCTGGTCGACCTCCGCACAAAGAGCACCGATCTTCTCCACCTTATGCTGCAGCTGAGATTTTGAAGGGTTAGCTTCCATAGTGGAGTCGACCCCATACCGTATCAGTAAGGCGGTTACCTGCTTATCCAATTCGGCCTCCTCTTCTGAGCCTTGGGCAGGTCCGTCTGGAGATCTTTTATGCCTTCGTCCTTTTGGCCACAAAGGATCTTCAAAGCATTCCTCTTTTTCGAGACCCTTTGAAGTTCGTCTTCTCATTGATTAAGGTCGGTTCCGATTTTGGCAGAAGCCTATACAAATAAGAAGAACACAAGTTAGAAAGAATAACATTAGAAAAAAAAAAGATGAAGAGGAATGACCAAAAAAAAAACAAGCACTTACCTTGGAAAAAAGACGTTAAGCTTCCTCCATGAGGATTGAAGCATCAGTGATATCGGAGGCATCATCAACCCCCACGAAGTAATCCTGATAAAGATCACCAGCGCTAGAGCCTCCGCCAATCTCGGGGGTCTTCAGCCTTTCGGCATCCCTTATAGCCCCTTCAGGAAAAAAAAATTGCATAGAAGGCATTTGACCTATTGTCATGGCTCCGAGTGAATCGCTCGGAGCGTTCTGACCGATCTTCTGGGTCTCAGAATTTGCCCTTCCCGGTGTAGAAGTCGACGATCGAGATACCGTCTCGACCTCAGAAGATTTGGGGACCACCCCCATTTTTATTTTCAAAGCCTCCTCGACGTGAGGCTCAGTTGTAGCAGGCGGCAACTCGGAATGTGGAACAACCTCGATAGACTTTCTAGGGCGAGCTATCAATGCCGAGGAGCGTTCTTCTTCCTCCTCCTCGTCCTAGTCCCTCAATGTTTGGACCACACCCACCGAAAGTCCAACTGTTTTTCTCCTCACCCTTCGAGGCTTGGGTTTGGAGACCTCGGATTGAGGGGTATTTTTCATTTTCTTGTCCTTTATGGCCTCGAAGCGAGGGACTCGGCTTCGCCACCTTCGCTCGAAGGCCTCATAATGGAATATTTGGTCAGACCTACATAAACTGGAGATTAATAATGAAGGAAGGGGATAATTATTTCGGAATGCGTGATAAGAGACCTTACCATGGTTTATGGCCTCCCACTTGCCTTTAGCCAAATCCCTCCACACTCGTTCAGCTCGAGTCGAGGTGGAGGAAAGCCTGTAGATCCAGTCTTCAAAATTAGGAACCGCCCCAGGCATCCAAGGGTCAGCTGCATGGTCGAATAGAAATGTTAAATAAGAACGATAGAGAAATAGAACAAAAAGAACAAAAGGTCACTTACGTTTGGCTCTCCACTCCTCGAGAAATGGCTTTTTTTCTACTGGTGTTATATCACAGTTCCTCAATAGTATGAATTGTCTCATCCATCCCCGATATTTATCCTCGTTGATATTCAAGAATAGGGATTTGTTCGCTGAGTAGTTAAGTAAGAGTCGAGGCCTGTATAACCGCATAAGGTGGTCCAATGTGAACTCCAACCCCCCGACCTCGTTGGAGTAGAAGCGCAACATGATCACTATGCGCTAAAGTAAGGGGTGGAGCTGACCGAGGGTGACCTCGTACCTCTTGCAGAAGTCGAATATCACGGGTCGACGGGACCCAGTGTGAAGGGGTAAGTGTACACACTCAAAAACCCCTTCACGTGTGTGGTAATGCTCTCTTCAGGCACTGGAATTTGCACCACCACCTCTGGACCCCACCTGCAGTCCTTTTTCATGGCCTCAACATGGCCCTTGGTAATCGAATACATGTTCGCATCGGCCCGGCACCGATGAGGGTTATCAACCTTAAAATCAGTTTTAAGGACACAGGGGCCAGGTACGTATTCATGGACGGTTGTCTATACTTGCGTTTTATCGCCGACCGTCCAGGAGGAAGAAGATGGAGTTTTGTCCTTTTGCAGTACTATTTTAGAGGTTTTCGCCATTTGCGTATGAGTAGGGAGTAAAAAAAGGTATAGAACTGGCGGCTTCAGTGGGAACAACGGTGGTTTGATAAGCGGCGATGAGGGGAAACAAGAAGGATTGAGAACTCAAGGATTTGTGATCAAAGCAAAGTAAAGTTTGAATCCATTAAGGAGCTAGTATTTAAAGTTTAAAACGGCGGTACGGTGCCACTAGTGGCCGACCGACGACTGGGAACCGAACGGGCTTGACGTTTCGGTCTCGTCCGTCGCTTAAGTCATAAGGATGACGTCATGGTCGAGGTAACGAAGAATCGGGGCTCAAATCGTTTCTTTTCTTTTCATTATAAGAAACGCAAGGACTATCTGTATATGATGAAAATCGAGGATATCCGATTATGCGGGTTCGAAGGTATGTCTCGTTAGTAAGCCGGTATCGAAGCAAGTTCGGGCTCAGAGAATATGAAGGCCACGGAATCGAGATCAGGCTAAATCGACACCATAGTAACAGAATCATGAGATACCCTCGATCGACCACCGATCTCGGCGAGAATCTCGGGGTCGATAGTACCATTAACGATTAATGATATCAATCATATATTTTACTTCCGAAATTAGAGTCATGCCTCATTTAGGATTCCTCTACTATATAAAGAGGAACCCTGTTTATTTGTAAACACGTTATCAAAATCATCATCGTACACGAATTATTGCTTACACTGCTATTGAGAAATACAAAGACTCTTTTATTCGCTCTTAACTCTTTACATTCATATTGTTCATACCGTTATTGCTACTCTTACTGGTTTTGGCATTTGATCTCGGATCTAATCCAAATCGGGGTCGGTAACTCATAATTACTCGGGTTTGATTCATTTAAATCGTTAATTCCTTTATTTATTTAGCTATTTATCAATTGACATTGAATTAGATCACAGTATCCTTATAACTATATTACAAGTTTAATTGTTACCCGTATTTCGAGGTAAACAAATACATCATTTGGTCACGGAAGTTGAAACCGTCGGAAGTTAAGCGTCTTGAGGAACCGAGGAGGAAAGATGTGATTCAGTATCCTCTCCTTCGAATTTTTTTTCTTTGATTTTAGAAGACAATTCTTCCTCCTTGGTATTGGAATCCTCCAGAGAAAGATTACTCCAATCCAAGCTCACTCAGTTTCCTTCACTGCATTATCAACTTTACGTTTCGCCTCACTAATATTCAGAATCCCGGCATCCACTTGTTGCAAGGTTTCAATCGAGACTTCAAGGTATAAAAGTTCACTACAAGCTCTGATCGGATCTTCAGGCTCTCTTTGTTTTTGAAGCCTCAAGAATCTTCACCTTGTTTGCAAGAGCTAAGCAAGTCTTAAATAAAACTAATGTCATAATAAAAGTACGAAACTAATAGATAAGTGCGAAAATAGACATAACCACCCTAGGAACTAGTGTCATAATGTCATGAGCTCTAAATAATGCCAAAATACACGAGTGTCATAAATACACCACTGTCTTGAATAAAAAAATAACAGTACATAAGGAAAGTGACTCCAAGGTATTGTGAATGGACAAGAAACTCTACCTCGAGTTTCCAATGATAACTAGCTATTGAGCTCTCATGGGTGCTGCTCGTATCGGGATCAGCATTTGCAATAAAATATGCAGAGTATAGTATGGGTGTAAAATTAATGTGTACTAAGTAAATATCAAGTCTAACCCCAACGAAGTAGTGACAAGATCTTGATAAAATGCTCACTTTACATAACCTGTGCAATTCATATATATAATTGTTTACCCTTAAAATTGGATAACAATTAAACTTATAATGTAATTTTAAGGAAACGTGATTTCACTCAATACCAATTTATAAATATGAAGATAAATAACATAATTGAGCAACAAAGTAAAGCAAACCAGTGTTTGGATAGAGCTCAGCTCTCGAGTTAGCGTACCCTCGAACTGATTAGTGTGAGAATAGTTTAAAAATGTAACAAGCTGATGAACAAAGATGTAAACGAGAAACAGAATTATATTTCTTTGATTATATGTGAACAATATGTCCTACAAATGATTAGAACTCCCCTTTATATAGTTAAAGATTTCTACATATATGGTATAACTCTAATTACATAAGAAAATCTCATGATTAACTAATTAACCGTTTCTGATTTGATCCGTTCCGAGATTTACGCCATGATCATCAACCAGACCCGGATATCTCTCTTTTTCTGTTATTTTTCTAGCTTCGATCTTACTCGATGTCTGTCTCATTTGTCTTCGATTGCTGCTAGCCTCGATCTTGACAGGTACCTCGATTCTGAACTTGGTACCTTATCCTCGTGATTTAGCATGTTTCCTTACGAAGCCGTCCTTCGATGCAACCCCCGGTCTCGGTCAAATGGTAAATCGGGTTAGCCCGGTTTTACCCGTATACATATAGTCCCCTCATTATTTTGAGTGTAATGACAAGAAACGAATTGAACCTTCGATATTTTTACCTCGACATGTTATGACGTCATCCCCGTGATGTAAGCGATAGAAGTGATCGAAACGTTCTGTCGGTACAGTTCCCCAAATCATCAATGTGTTTCAGTTGGTGGTCGGCTACTAGTGCCATTGAACCGTCGCCGTGAATCCCATAAATAGGCTCTCTACTCATTGATTCAAACATTACTTTCACTTTCCTCTAATCTCCGAAGCTTTTACATCTCTTAAGTTCTTCCCTACTGTTGTTAACCTCTTCTTAAACATCAAATTCTATCATCTTCTTTCTTCTTCAAACTCAGACAAGAATGGCTAAAACATCCAAAATAGTTCCCCAAAAGGAAAATGCTTCTTCATCGCGGTCGGGCAGTTACAAAACATTGGTGGAGCCGCGCCTTGAGGAGTGTGTAGTCGGAGGGTGCATCCTTACTTCCGACTTTAAGATCGAGAAAACTTCCTCAGTCCCTGGTCGATGCGAGCCAATGTCAAGGTATATATGCTCGATAACTGAAAGCCACCTTAAGTAGGTAAAGAAAGACTGCAACTGGGGGAAAAGAGGTGGTGATTCCAACCCCTGAAGAAAATATCACCACTCATGTAGAAGGGTTTCCAAGTATTTACACTTATCCTTTCACACTATGCCCCCTCGATCCCGTCATCGTCGATTTTTGCTGCAAATACCACATAACCTTGGTCCAATTCCATCTCTCCTTCTGGCGAATTGTCATTCTGCACCGATTTTTCTCGAGCAAAATCGAGGGGATGTCTTTCACCCTCGACCACCTTATCAGATTGTCATCCCCCGTCTCTATCGATGCGGGCTAATTAAACTCCAGCGTCGAACTACGAAGGTGTTGTTATCGAGCATAGATGAGTACAAGGATGGAGGATGGATGGTCCGGCTCGTTTGAGTGAGGACTTCCGACCTAATCCCGGCGGAGAAGATGCCATTTCCTGAGAAGTGGAACATGAATCGTAAGTATTTTCTTACTGTTAGCTTCCATGTATTATTTCATTCCTTCGCTTTTTCTCATTAATGTCATTTTCCATGATGTAGCGGTTTCTTGGATTCCCGGTGCGGTTCCTGACCTCGAGAGCAGGGTGCAGAACCTAGCCTCGACCTCTACGTACACTGAGCGCTCATGGCGTGATCAGGCAAAGGGTCGATGGGAGGCCGAGAATCATGGTAAGCCCCCTATTTAGGCATTCGATTATTTGATTGAGATGATCTTCTTCTACTTATTCAATTTTCTCGTGTACAGGCTTGGGAAAAGATGCGGTTATGAGGCCCATATCTGGTGAGGAGGAGGCTTCGACCCCGATCCCGAAACTGTCGAAGGAAAAGAAGAGAAAAAGGAACTCAACCTCCAAGGATCGAAAGCCTAAGAAGAATCCGGTTCGTAAGCCGAAGAAAGACGATGTTGCCCTACCTATGGATGTGATTCAACGGCTAAGGGAGGAAGAAGAAGAAGATGAAGACGATGGCTCGGAACTAGTGACCCGAGTGAAGAAAACCATCGAGGCCCCAAAGGCCGCTGAATCGGTGGTGGTTGATGAGGTCCCGCCTCGAGATGAAGGGGTCTTGGAGAAGGACTTGGGCAAAGTCCTCGAGTCATCGAAGATCGAAGATTCCCCCTACCGAAATGAATAAATTGTGGGTATGTCTGAAGGGAGCAGTCTGAAGCCCTTCGAATTGAGGAGAATGTCCTAAGAGACTCACTTGGGGAAATAGTAATCGGAGACTCTCCTACTCTTCCTACTTCTTCCTAGGAGGCGATTCAGGAGGCCCAGGCTATGAGGACCCCCGAGATAAAAGGAGTTTATGCCGGGAAGGACACCTTCCATGATTACTTTACCAAGGTCGAAGATGCTACCAGCTCGATTGACGCATTGTGTCTCTTTGATGAGGCTCAACAATCCTTGAATCGGGTGAGTCTCAACTCCCTTTGTCTAATTCATACTTAGTTTATTTCTTCTCTTACCGTCTAATTTCCTTTATTTTTTCTATAGGCTTTGGTGCTCCATCAGGAGGCATTTTCCAAGTCCCGACTAGAGCTTAGCTGATGTGAGGCCAACCTCCGAGGGCTTACGGGGGAAAGAAATGCCCTCAAACTTCTCAGTGGCCAAAAAGAGAAAGAAATCAAGGACCTCCGAGCTGAGTCGGCCAAGGATCATCGAGATCAGACCGACCTGATCAAGCAGGTAATGAATATTTTAAAAGCTCATGGTCTCGATTCGGGAATGGTGGCTAACATTTCAATCCCACAGTTGCAGCAGAAGATCTAGAGGATCGAGCAGTTCCGTGAGGAGATCAATACGATGAAGGCGGAGTCCTTGGGGTGGAAAGAAGGTATGGACCGCTTTGCTGCAGAAAAAGAGGCTGCTCGAGCCCAATTGTCATCAGACGAATGTCAGCTTCGAGGCATAAAGGAGAAGAGCTCATCTCAGGAAAAGAAAATAGAGGATCTCGAGGCTTGGTTAGCTTCCGAACTTGCAAAGGCCAAATCTGAGGCTTAAAAGGCAAAGGCCGAGGCTGAGACGATCGCGGCCGTCTACCGGGCCGATGCTGAAGCCGCTCAAGTCCAAGCTAGAGAGGCTGCCAAGATCACTCAAACTCGAGCACATTAGATTGTTGAACTCACCAAATGCCAATCTCGGAGGAAAACCCTCAAGGTGATCCACGCTCGAGGTTTCGATCTTACCGAAGAGATGGTAAAGGCTAAAGAGAATGAAGCTGATGCTAGAGCACTGGCTTCTTCTGATGATGACAATGATGATGATGCTAATGAGGGCACCGAGAGCAGGTCCGAGAGTAGGGGGACCCCGATGGAGAAGCTTCCCCCGAGAATAGTTAGGAGCCTTAGTATTTTTTTTGCTTTTTTTCTTTTGTGTATGACCCTGATCGGTCCTTCGTAAAGATCTTCATATGTATAAAACATTTTCCTTTTTCTATGTCTTGTCTTATTCAACTTCTGTATTGTGAAAATTTTACTTTATTTATGCCTTCATGCCTTATGAAGATTTTTCTCACTAGTTTGAGACTTAGGTAATTAGACCGAAGTTGAGTGAGTACTTGCTCGAACTCAAAGTAGTGTGACCCTTAGGTTTTAGTTGAGTAAGGACGAATTCTCGAACTCAAAAAATAAAATGGCACTTGGGCTCTTGAATTAGGCCGATACAGCCTCAAAAGAATGGCTTTTCCCCTTTTTGGCTTAAAATAGTTAATCATATAGAAATATTTTGTGACTTCACATGAGATAAATATGTACCCATTAGGTTTTTCGGGGTTTAGTGTTATCGAAACCCTTTGCTTTGTTATGCCTTAGCACAAAATTGTTCGAGGTTCGAACAATATTCCCCTTAGGGTTTTTCGAAGGCTGACGTTTGTCGAAACCCTTTTGTCATTTTGTCGAGGGTAGCCTTTTTAATCGGTTTATAAAAGTATTCGAAGGCCTGTTTTTAATTACATAATTCGGACGTCTCCGAACCGTGTTAATTTGGCCGTAGACTTTTTAGTTTGGGACTTGCCTCTTGGGTTTGATTTCTCATTACACTTCAGTCCCCGAGTGGGGTGGCCATGGCCTATAAAATCGAAGATTGCCTTTATAAGGTCTTAAAATTTTGAGGTTTAGTAATTCGATCATGTTGATTTTTTGGATGGCTATCCCCGAGTATAGGGTAAATTGTTTGAACTTCAATTATGATCGGCCCTAAAGCATGTTTCCGCAATAGATCATACGTATGAAATTGTAAAGAATAAATTTTTCTAAGGCACGGAACATCTGGTAAGGAAAAATACTTCTTTTAATAGATTATACATGCGCACATGTTTTTCCATTAGGGCTCGACTAATCTACATGGACACGGTGCATTCGACCATTTGGCCCTTTATAAAAGTTACCTATCGAGACCATGTTGACACAAAGTATTTTCCTTGTAATCATCTGAGGGTCATGCCCCCCAGTATTTGAGGTTGATTGTAAGAAGCCTCGGATACTTTTGAATTGCTCTAAGTTAGCACGAACAATGGTTGACTTGTAAAAACCTAGCCAGAAAAACCCATTTTGGGACGAAAACCGGTCTAAGGAAAAAAGAGTGCAAGGCATGCTTTCAGGCCTAAGGACTTCATGTTGAAGAATACTCTGATGTCCCCGATAGAACACCTGTAATCGGTTAGTATAAAATATAAATGAAAATGGAGAAGGTCATACCTTATAAATAATATCGTTTGAGGAGTGATAAGTTCCAATTATTTGGTACGTGTTCGTCGTTCATACTGCCAAGTTTGTAGGATCTCATTCTGACGATGTCGAGGACCTGATACGGTCCCTCCCAGTTCGGGACAAGTTTTCCTTCATTAGGGTCTCGAGTATTGAGGGTGACCTTCCTCAAAACCAATTCTCTAAGTTTAAAGTGTCAAAGACTGGCTCTTCGGTTGTAATACCTTTCGATCCGCTGCTTCTGTGCGGCCATTCGAACGAGGGCGACTTCTCGTTTTTCATCTATCAATTTGAGGCTTGTAGTCACAGCCTCGTGATTTGACTCTTACATTGCATATCGAAACCTGACGCTAGATTCCCCGACTTCGAGGATCAGACGTTCGGCACCATATACTAAGGAGAACTTTGTTTCCCCCGTACTGGATTTTGACATTGTGTGATATTACCAAAGGACTTCAGGCAATATTTCTGTCCATTTTCCCTTAGCGACATTCAATCTTTTCTTTAGATTTTGAATGATGGTCCTGTTTGTCTATTTGGCTTGTCCATTCCCACTAGGATGATATGGCGTTTACAGGATCCTTTTTATTTTGTGCTCTTCGAGAAACTTTGTCACTTTGCTGCCGATGAATTACTTTCCATTGTCGCATACGATCTCTGCAGGCATCCTGAATCGGCATATAATGTGGACCCGGATGAAGTCTATGACTTCTTTCTCTCTAATTTTCTCGAAAGCCTGTGCTTCAACCCACTTAGAGAAATAGTTAGTCATAAACAAAATAAATTTAGCTTTACTTAGGGCCAATGGGAGATGGACGACAATTTCCATTCCCCGTTTCATGAATGGCCATGGGTATACGACTGAGTGGAGTTGCTCTCCGGGTTGATGAATCATCGGCGCATACCTTTGACATTTGTCGCACTTTCGAACAAACTCTTTTGTATCCTTTTCCATATTGGCCCAATAATATCCTTCTCTGACGACTTTGTGAACCAATTATTCGGCACCGGAATGATTCCCACAAGTGCCTTTGTGAATTTTTTGTAGGACATAGTCGGTGTCTCCGGGACCCAAACATATTTCCAATAGTCTATCTAACATCCTTCTATGTAGTGTTCCATCTTCGGACAATGTGAATTGTTCGGCCTTCGTCCGCAGAGTCCTCGATTCCTTATGATCACACAGAAGCTTCCCGTTCTTTCGATACTCGATATATTTATTCCTCCAATCCTAGGTCAGACTTGTGGAGTTTATTTCGGTATGGCCTTCTTCGATTACTGACCTTGAAAGTTGTACGACAATCCTCGAGCTAATCTCTTCGTCTTCGACTGATGACCCCAAATTTGCAAGGGCTTCGACCTCGCTGTTTTGTTCTCGGGGCACATGTTGTAGGGTCCATTCTTTAAACCAATGTAGAGTTACTTATAGTTTGTCCAAATACCTCTGCATTCGATCTTCTCGAACCTTGGAAGTTTTGTTGACTTGGTTTACCACAAGTAGGGAGTCACATTTGGCCTTGATGACCTCTTCTCCCAAACTTTTATCTAGCTCGAGACCTGCAATCATGGCCCCGTAATCAGCCTTATTGTTAGTTAACTTAGAAGTTTTGATAGATTGTCTAATTGTATTACCTGTGGACGATTTCAAAACGATGCCTAGCCCGGATCCCATCACGTTCGAAGCGTCGTCCGTGAAGAGGGTCCATACCCCCGATGATGTGCCCGTTTTCAATAGCAGTTCCTTTTCGACCTCGGGTACGAGGTCTGCTAATATTTGAGACTTGGTCAGCGTTCGGGGTTGATACTCGATATCGTACCCACTGATTTCGACGGCCCATTTGGCCAATCGGCCCGAGAGTTACGGCTTATTCAAAATATTGCGAAGAGGATAAGTGGTCACCATACAAATTGGGTGACATTGAAATACGGTTTTAATTTCCTAGTGGCGTTTATTAAGGAAAGCGCTAATTTTTCTAAGTGTGGGTATCGGGTCTCGGTCTCACCTAAAGTTCGACTAACATAGTAACAGGAAATTTTGTACCTTGCTCTTCTCGAACTTGGACCCCACTTACCGCGATTTTTGAGACTGCTAAGTACAAGTAGAGTTGCTCGTCCTCTTTCGGAGCATGAGGCAGTGGCGTGCTCGAGAGGTACCACTTTAATTCGTCAAATGCTTGTTGTCATTATGGGGTCCATGCAAAATTGTTCTTCTTTTTTAGTAGTGAGAAGAACCTGTGACTTCTATCTAATGACCTCATAATGAATCGGCCTAGGGCGGCTATGCGCCCTATTAATCTTTGTACGGCCTTAACATTGTCCACGATTGTGATGTCCTCGATTGCTATTATCTTATCTGGGTTGATTTCGATCCCCCACTTTGATACCATAAAGCCAAGGAACTTGCCTGAGCCGACCCCGAATGCATATTTCTCCGGGTTGAGCTTCATGTTGTATTTACGTAGTATATCGAAGGTTTCCTGCAAATGTGTCAAATGGCCCTCTACTTGTAGGGACTTAACTAGCATATTGTCAATATAAACCTCCAATTATTTACCTATTTGATCTTCGAACATCCGATTTACTAAGCGTTTCTAAGTGGCACCACCATCTATTAGTCCAAATGGCATTACATTATAACAATAGGTGCCGTACTTAGTGATGAACAAAGTCTTTTCCTGATCCTCCGGGTTCATTTGTATTTGATTGTACCCAGAGTAGGCATCGAGAAAACTAAGGATCTCATGGCCGGCTGTGGCATCGATCATGCGATCGATATATGGTAGAGGAAAAGAGTCTTTAGGACACCCTTTGTTTAAAACTTTATAATATACTCATATTCTAAGTTTATTTCCCTTTTTAGGGACTACGACTACGTTTGCCAACCATTCGGGATATTTTACCTCCCGAATGGATCCTATTTAAAGAAGTTTGGTTACCTCGTCCTTGATGAATGCATGTTTTATCTCGGACTGGGGCATTCTCTTTTGTTTTACCAGGCGGAACTTCGGGTGCAAGGTCAGTCGATGTGTAGTGATCTCCGGCGGGATCTCTGTCATATCTAGGTGGGACCAAGAAAAACAATCCATATTATTGATAAGCAATTTAATGAAGTTTTTTCTAAGTTCGGGATTTAACCCCATACCCAGGTATACCTTTCGATCGGGTAGGTGCTCGATCAGTATGACTTGTTTCAACTCTTCGATTATCGATTTGGTGGCATTGGAATCCTCGGGGATTATGAAGGATTGAGGGATCCAATAGTCATCGTCCTCGTCTGTTCCCTGCTTCTCCAACTGAGTCGAGGCTGGTGGCTGTGGTTGATATTTAGCTTCCTGTTTTCCTTTGGACTACGATTCCTTTGTTCATGAAAGCGCCGATATCGGTATCAATTCATCGACCGTGAACATTCCTTTGGCAGCATGTTGTTCCCCATACAACGTTTGTACACCATCCGTCATCGAGAATTTCAGCATTTAGTAAAGGGTTGAAGGGACTGCCCTCATATTGTGAATCCAGGGTCTTCCGAGCAGGGCGTTGTATCTCATATCGCCCTCGGTCACATGGAACTTTTTCTCTTGAATAGTCCCAACTACGTTTACTAGTAAAATTATTTCACCTTTAGTTATTTCACTTGCCATGTTGAAACCTTTGAGAACCCGAGATGCGGGTACGATCTGATCTTGTAGGTAGAGCTGCTCCACGACCCTCGATCGAATAATATTGGCCGAGCTCCCTAGATCAATTAAATAACGTTTAAAAAAGAATTTTATTCATAAGGATAGAGATTACCAAAGCATCATTGTAAGGTTGGGAGATTCCTTCTACCTCCTCATCATTGGATGATAAAATGTCTTCTAGCACATAGTCTCGAGTTCATTTTTCCCCGGTGATTGATACCTTAGTGCGTTTGAACACAGGCTCATGTGGAATTTCAACCCCAGGAACGATCGTGTGAATCACATGTTGTGGTTCTTCCTGCTCGGTTTTCCTATTTGCATCTATGTCTTTGAAATGGTTTTTAGCTCGGTCGCTCTAGAATTATTGAAAGCGACCCTCGTTGAATAGACGAGCCACCTCCTCCCTTAGTTGTCTGTAGTCTTCGGTTATATGACCATATGTACTATGGTATTTGCATATTTGATTGGGGTTTCTTTGGGATAGATCGCTTTGTAGGGGTCTGGGTCATCTAGTATCTTTGATTCTCCCAATGTCTGACACAATAGTTGATGTGTTGATGTTGAACATGTATTCTGATAATCATGGTGCTTCAGCGGGGTCGTTGATACGCTCAATTTACACCTTAGAAGAATGTAAGCGATCGTTGTCAAATATAGTAACCCAA